>VMDO01004199.1:0-100834 GCA_007922755.1 Pedetes capensis
GCTAGGTATACATTTTTCCAGCCCTTAACTCTCAGTTTATTCCTGTCTTTGTGAGTTAGATGAGTTTCTTGAATATCACATATTGATGGTTTGTGTTTTTTCATCCAATTAGCCAATCTCTGTCTCTTATTTGGTGAGTTAAGACCATTTACATTAATAGAGATTATTGAGAAGCATTTATTGTCATTTATTCAATCATTACCTGTTACTGATTTATGATTCATGTTTGCTTTGGACCTTTCTTGTGTTGGACTCATCTCAGTTAATCGGTTCTTTGATTTCCTTTGTAGGGTTGTCTTGACTCTCCTGGATGTGGTAATTGATTTATTATCCTCTCCAGTGCTGGTTTGGTTGTTGCATATCATTTAAAAGCTTCAATGTCATTAAATGTCTTATATTCCTCATCTATTATCAATAATAATTTTGCTGGATATATTAGTCTAGGCTGGAGATTGTTTTTTCTTAGTATTTGAATCACCTGTGACCATTCCTTTCTAGCTTTCAGTGTTGATATGGAAAAGTCTGCAGTAATTTTTATTGGCTGTTTTTTATAAGTAATAAGGGACTTCTGTCTTGCTGCTTGCAGGATGGCTTCTCTGGTCTCTAATGATAGAAATCGAGTCACAACATGTCTCGAGGGTGATCTATTTAAGTCAGCCTTCCTGGGAGTCCTGAAAGTCTCAGTGGTGTATGTATCCATTTCCTTTGCTATCTTTGGGAAATTTTCCTTGAGGATATCATTTACTAGGTTGTGAAGGCCTCCAGTGATTCTTTCTTCTCGTTCAGGAATATCCATAATTCTTATATTTCTGTTTTTCACTCTATCTGAGTTCTCTTGGAAATCTTTTTTTAAAACTTTTATCATTGACTCCACTTCTAATTGCTTGTGCTTCAGCTCATTCATGTCATCTTCTGCCTCAGAGATCCTTTGCTCTGATTCATCCAGTCTTGAAGAGAAGGATTCTTTAGCCATGTTCAATTCTGATAATTTGGATTGAGTATCAAGCAAAGTGGTTTGAATTTTCTTAATCATTTCTAACTGGGATGACAGAGCAGCTTCCAAATTAGAAACCTTTCTTTCAATTATCTCCAGTGTATTTTTAGTATTTGTCTTTATTTCTCTTAGCATGCTTATTACCATGACTCTGAACTCCGACTCAGAGATCTCTAACAATTGTGAGTCGTTGGAGTGATCCATTGGGGGTGTATGATCTGTGGAGCCTTCAGCTCCATCCTGCCCCCTTGTGGTTTTTGTAGCTTTAGTTGATTTTCCCATAATGTGGTCCAGGAAACACAATCTACCAGTCCGACTCCAGGGCGGGTAAGGGTTAGGGCAGCGATAGATTCCGTTTCTCTTCTAGGATCTGCACTCTGTGTCCCACAGGCATGGTGAGAGTGTGCTGCCAAGGTTGCACTCCGTGTTGGGTCCGGGCCCCGTGGATGCGTGTGCTCGAAGTCCCCTCCAAGTCTCTGGGATTCTATCTGCCGTCTGTGTGATGGCAAAATGGCGGCAGTCCCGCTGCTGGCCACTGTGTAGCTCCTCTGAAGCCTAATCCTTGATTTCAGTGTATGCCTAGTTTCATTCTCTATCTCTCAAACTAAATTATCACTGTTTCTGTTTATTCAATTTGAGTTTTAAACCCCTAATGGAGGCTTCCCATTGCTCCAGAACAGAAGGCATGTGTTATCTGCCTGCCATGTTGACTCCCAGCTCAGCCCATTTTCAAATTGAGCTATTTGGCTCTTTGGCATTGACTTGTTAAAAAGTCTTTTATAGAGACTAGATGGTAGATCCTTGTGAGATAAATTATTTGAAAATACTTTCTCCCATTTTGTAGGTTGTCCTTTGATGGTGCTCACAGAAGCACAAAAGTTTTAAATTTTGATGAAGTACAATTTATCTAGCTTCTCTTTTGTTGCCTATGTGTTGGGTATTGTATTTAGAAAAACCATTGCCTAATTCAAGGTCACAAAGGTTTACTCTTGTAATTTCTTATAAGGGTTTTGTAGTTTTAGTGTTTATACATTTATGTCTCTGGCTCACTTTACATAAATTTTTGTATATGGTGTGAGGTAAAGGTCAAACTTCATTCTTTTGCAAGAGGATATGAGTTTTTCTAATACCATTTATTGAAAATACTGTCCTTTCCCACACTGAATGGTCTTGGAACTCTTACTGAATATTAACTAGCCATATATGTGCAGGTTTCTTTCGGTTCTCTCAGCTCTATTCCATATGCACGTGTATGCATGCACACATGCACACAAACTTAAAACTCTAGAGTGTGAGTATAAATAGCAAAGGCTCCTTCTTAGAAGTGTTAGAGCAAGACTGTGATCATTCAGAAATTGACTTTTCATCCCAATCCTGTTCTGAAGTTTGCACTTTATCATCATGAACCTTTTATATTACAGAATGTAGAACCATTTCAATGGGACAAGGACAAGAAGTACATGCTCGAAAGCTGATTCAGATGTCAATGCAGCAGGTGTGTAACATGGGCCTGCCACTCCTATGTCTCTGAGTCCCCTGTCTATCTGGTCTACCTGGGAATGCCAAAGTGATGGGAAGCATCCTTCCTCTGATGTCCAATCCTTAATTTCCAAATATAAGCCACCTTTAATTGATTACAAATGCATTTTAAACTTCAAGTTAGTTTCTTCCCGATGGCCCCATGGAAAGGTTATTCCATATTCTATGGCATATGCTTCATTTTATTTTCATTTATTTATTTGTTTATTTACTTATTGACAATTTGGAAGATGTACCTTCTAGTTCTTTTTTGTTGTTGCTGTTTTGTTTTGGTACTGGGGGTTGAACCCAGTACCAAAGGGCCTGCATGCTTTGCAAGGACTGGACCACTGAGCTGCACCCCCAGCCCATTTATTTTTACTTTTTGAGACAGGGTCTCACCAAGTTAGCAGACTGCCTCTGGTCTCGAACTTGTGTTCCTCCTGCCTCCGCCTCCCAAGCCACTGGGATTACAGGCATGCACCATCTCGCCTGGCCACCTTCTAGTTCTTAAGGATGCAGTTGGGGTAGTACTGGAATTTCATGAGCAATATTAATAGTGCTTAAGAAGTGGCAGATTGAGAAAGTTAAGTTTCAATGATCAGTTAAGGGCAGGCTTTCACTTTTCATTAATGGATAGTTTCAGGCAAATAAGAAATATTTGAGGGCTTTACATTTAAACATTAATAATCCTTTTTGTTGAAAATTGCAAGCTAAATGGAATATTGAGAAATAGTTCCCATCACATCTAGTAAATACATAGGACATTAATTTTCTAGAAATGTTCTGTAGGTAGCCATCTCAACTGCAATAAGAAATCGCATCATTTATAAAAATAAAATAAGGTCTTGGTTTGTTTTTAAACTTTTGATCTCATCATATCTGTAGCAACTTTGGCACAGCTTTTCCCTGGGAATTAACGACTAAGGAGGGTTAATGGGCTAAAACTCTACTTGGGTCATCAAAATTTTAAACTAGTCATTAATTCTCGAGTGCCTTAAGCCTTAATCTTCATCACTTAATTAAATTCAATAATAAGTTATATTTAATTTATATATATCAAAGCAATTTTATATAATTACTTCTCCTCGGATCAAACATTTCACTGTATTGAGTGATTTGACAGTTTAACTTTGGGCTTAAGTAATTTCTTTAGTTGCGTCGAGTGAGGAACTTTTTAACCAACTACTGCATTCACATTAACCTTCTTGGGAATAATAGTTTTTGTAACTTCCATGTTCTGTTTCTCACAGAGGGATAAGTATTGATAATAATGGCATTATCAAAGGAAGAAAATGAACAAGAACAACCACAATGCCACCTTGAGGGATGCCATATTTAGGACACCACTGACATTGTGGAACACTGAGTGAGGGACCAGAAAGCACCTGGGTGCATGATGACACAAACTAATCCTGAATTCCATCCTCCTCTGGATACCTGTTATATCAACCAACATGTTCCCTTTGCTATTTAAGCCAGCCTGAGTCACATTTTCTCTTACATTTCATGGCGTCATATATGTCCTTTACATATTTATTGAGCTCAGTATTTTGTGGCTGTATTTATCTAATCTAGTTCTACAACGGTATTAAAATGTTGACTTGTCAGATGAAGTGGTGCATACCTGTAATCCTAGCGCTTGAAAGGCTGAGGCAGGAGGATTGTGAGGTTGAGGCCAGCCTGGGCTACCTAGTGAGAAGCTTCCTATAAATAAATAAGTAAATAAATGATGGTTATGTGACATATTGTTAGAGATAGTTTTATCAACTATTTATTTAGATAGTGCTTGATAAGTTTTGTGCTTTCAGGAATGTGTGGGAAGAGTGATGGTAATAAGGCATAGCATTTTGGTAGCAAGTGTCACCAAATATTTTGTCTCTCACTCTCATGGGATGATATATATATTTCTTTGTAACTGTGGGTGACTGTGAACCAGTCTTCTCGGTTTTGGGGTGAGCTGGCTCTGCCTTACTTCATGTAGGACTGTTTAAGTTACCATTTCTACCATTAGATGGTGCACACACTGTACTTAAACAAGGCAGCCCTCAAAGTTTAATTTCTATTCTTTTCTGAACCAGGGGTGGCAGAATACAGTCATTCTGAATTCACTTTACTCCAAGTCACCAGCTTGAACTAGTAGCAGATGGCTGTATTGACCTATAGTTTTTTTTTTAAAGTGCTCAAAACAAGATAATCACATTCTCTAAGCAAAGGGTTTTTTTTTTAATCGTGCATTTTGCTTTACTCAAATCATAGCAAAAAGTTACAAAAAATAAATACTCACTTTTGAATATAGGGTGGTTGGGTATTACTGCAAAATTGTCACCTTGGCCTGGAGTTCATGGAGGAATTACTAGAGACATTGATGACCACCGAAGCCAATGATGATTCCTTCCGAGTGTGGATAACTACTGAGCCCCACGATCGATTTCCAATTACATTGCTTCAGGTTTGTTACTATGAAATAACTGCCTTTTCATCAAGTTATGCCAATTGATAACAGAATTAGCATTATTGAAAGATGTATACACAGCAGGGCTTTTTGGCCCAGTCCTATTGAAAAATATTATTTGTAATCATCAAAATCTTGAATATAATCATCAAGATTATATGGTAAATATTTCCACAAGGGAGTTCTAAGATCAGTGGGTTCCAACACTGATCAATGTAATTAGTTTATTTAGTGCTGAATTTTAGCCCACGTTTTATGTGCCATAAGCATATTGTTGTCTGATGTACCATAATTTCTAACTTATCCTTTACAGTAATTTATAGTAACAAAACAATTGTTTGGCTTTTATGACAGACTTCTCTGAAATTCACTAATGAGCCACCCCAAGGTGTACGCGCAGGTCTGAAAAGAACATTTGCCGGAATTAATCAAGACCTTCTGGACATCAGTAATTTACCCATGTGGAAGCCCATGCTTTACACGGTAGCGTTTTTACACTCCACTGTGCAGGTAACTTCATAAAGCAGTTTTCACATGTAGGGGGTGCTAACGACGACAACAATAATGTGATGTGGCGTCATGGAGAGATTGTCCAGGAAGGTGCTATCTGCTGCCAGTTTATCCCCCTTAGCCTGCTTTATTTTTCTTCATTGCACTTTCCTCCACCTGGCTTGGTATGTCTGTTAAGGATTTTGCATGTGCACCTGGCATATGAATGCCAGAGTCCCGAGTACAGAGGCTGTGTTTTTGTTACTGCTGATTCTCTTACTGCCAACACAGCATCAGGGCATACTCTGAGTGTGTTAATCAGTTGTTGTTGTTGTTGTTGCTATGACAAATGGCTGAGAGAAACAGTTTAAAGGAGGAAAGACTTATTTTGGCTCGCAGTTTCAGAGGTTTTAGTGTATGGTCACCTGGCTCCATTGCTTTGGGCCTAAGGTAGGCAGAAGCATCATGGTAGCCAGATGTGTGGCAGAGGCTGCTCACCTCTTGGTAACCAGGAAGTACAAAGTGAGATAGGAAAGAGCTGGGGACAAAACACCCTTCAAAGGCACACTCCTAATGACCTACTTCCTCAACCACTCCCCACCTCCCAAAGTTTCTACCACCTTCCAAAATAGCACCATCAGCTGAGGACCATGCCTTCAACACCTGAGCCTGTGGGGGACATTTCATATTCAAGCCATAACAAAGAGTTCAACAAATATTTGTAGGAAGAATGAACAGATTGTTAAAAGAAGAGCTTGATCTCAAAAGGGCCTATACTGACCAAAAATTTATGCACACTGTCTCATGTAATACCAACAACCACATTCCAGGGTAGGGTTATCACCACTTTAAAAATGCAGCAATTGAGGCTATGAGAAATTAAGTATATGTGTGTGACAGACCTGGGACTACCTGGCTCTGCTGATGTATCTTGTATCCCTAGTTATTACCTGGTAGTCAAAGTGGTGGTGGTGCTGAGAGGAGGAGGGGGTAACAGCACTTCCCTGCCTCTTTCAGGTAGTTTGATGTGTGCTTGTACACACTAGTTACTCATATAATGATTTAATAATTTAATAATTTCATGGTTGCCCAGGAACTTATCTATAGGATTTCTGAAAATTTTATTATTGCTTTGTTCTGTATTTGAGTTTTATATATTCTGTATTGGAAAGCTGTGTAACTAACACATTCAGTTAGTTCACTCCTTGGTTTCACAGAGCCATGAAGAAGCTCCTTCAGCCCTTTTGCACATTTCTCCTTCCCTGAGGGTGGGGAGGCAGGCAAAATGAGCCCATGCCAGGTACTGGGAGTCATGATCTCAGCTGAGCAGAGGGGTGTGCAGAACTCCCATCATCTCCCCAAAGGATGGAGAGGGGATACAGTATTTATCTGTCCACCAGTCCGGACAGAGTTGTTGTCAGTTACAGGCTTTGTTGGTGGTTATTTTTGCTAAGTTCCATCGTGGCCTTTGGATTGTAAGTTATAGCTTTCCAAGTTTCTGATGCCTATTTCATGCACTCTTATCTGAGAATTGTTCACTCTGCTAGACCTTAATCACATGCTAATACAAATATTGCTTCAACTGTTATTTGATTCTCCATTCACAAATACTGTATTTTATGATTCTGTTCCCAGTTGTGATGATTCAACTCTTCCACCATGCCTATCCTGGAGAGATGACAGGGGATATTTTCCATATGGTCAGTGCAGTGACCTGTGTTTTTAGTGGCCATTATCGAAGTACTAAACAGAAGAGCAGTAGAATCATTGTCCTCTTATGAGGCTAAAGTGTGCTTGCACTGAACAAGACATGTGTTTAAGTTGAAACAGAGAAAAAAAAAATCTCCCCTGCTAGGGCAGGGGAATTAATAGTGGCATACACACACACACACACACACACACACACACACACACGTACATACATACACATATACATATAAACACGCACACACACACATATACACATATGTAAAAGTAAAATGTCTCTTAAAATCAAATAGTAGTATATTACAGCACATGAGCAGGAGTCAGGAGGCTTGAACTCTGCTGGGAAATCAGTTAGATGAATGAGGTTGGTCACTTATGTCTCTCTTAGGACCTCTTTCTTCTGTGCAGATAGAGGTAAAGTAAGGGATCTTTTGAAAGTTTTCTCATTTCTAAAATTCTGTCGTCCGGTTCTTTTATTAATTTTAAAAACTTTTTTGCGGGGCTTGGGGATTGAACCCAGGGCCTTGCACGTACTTTGCAAGTGCTCTACCTTTGGGCTGTATTCTCAGTCCATTTTCTTTGTTTTCATTTTGCGACAGGGTCTCACTAAGTTATACAGGCTGCCCCTGGCCTCGAATTTATAATCCTCCTGCCTCTACCTCCTGAGTCACTGGGATGACAGGCATGAGCCACTGCTGGTTCTATGGCTATACAGTAAGCATAGGTAATTCAAGCATATTTTCCCTGTTTTTCTTTCAGTACTTCAGGGTTAAACCCAGGGCCTTGTTGCATGTTAGGCAAATGCTCTATCACTGATCTACACCCCTACCCCTTTTAAAGTTTTTTTTTTATCTTGACACAAAGTCTTGCTAAGTTGTGCAAGCTGCCTTTGCCATTGAACTTGTGCTCCTCCTACCTCTGTCTCCCAGGTCTCTGGGATTATGGGTGTGTGCCTGGTGCCTGGGTCTCCTATTCGTTTTGTCAGTTTCAGAAATGTTAACAGTGATAGCCCCTTAACATTCTTTTTCACTTGATTAGGATAGAGGTGCCTGCAGCTGTACCACACTGGCATCCAATCCTGTCTGATCTCAGAAGCTAAGCAGGGTCGCCCTGATTAGTCCCCGATGGGAGACCGCCTGGGAGTACCAGGTGCTGCCAGCTAGGGAGAAGGACCTGGCAGCCCACTCCCAAAAGAATCCACCATTGAAAACCTTATGAATAACAGAAAAGCACTAGGAGTAGGGCTGGCTTGGCATAGTGTTGGGTGTTTTATTCTGTTGTACAAAGGGTTGCTATGAGTCAGACCTGAATCGACAGCACCTAACAACAAACAACAACAAGAATAGAGCCAGCATGATATGGGCATCCAGAACTCTTTTGGGGCTTGCTATCCCAGGCCAGCAGTTATCAGCATCACTCAGGAGCTTGTTGCAGATGAATCCCGGGTCCCATTCCAGACCTAGCAAATGGAATTGTGCTATGTAATGGGATGTCCAGCGGGCTGGGATTTAGCTCAGTTGTTAGAGCGCTGCACTGCAGTCTCTGAGGTCCCGAGTTCGATTCCCAGCACCGCAAAAATGGGAAAAGGGCCTGGCAACCCACTCCCAAGGCAATCCCAAACAGCCAGCCATTGAAAACCCTATGAGGGTCGCTATGAGTTGGATACCGACTGGACGGCACCTAACAACAACAACAACAATGAGATGTCCGTGTGCTTGGTGTACACAGGAAAGACTGAGTTACAGCTGCTATGGGAAGGAATTTTGTGGATTTGATAGGTTGTGGCTTATATTTCTTTTATTTTCTCGTGTTGGACATTGTTGTTGTTGTTAGGTGCCCTCAAGTAGGTATCCGACTCGTAGCGACCCTCATAGGGTTTTCAATGGCTGACTGTTTCGGGATTGCCTTGGGAGTGGATTGCCAGGCCCTTCTCCCATTTTTGCGGTGCTGGGAATTGAACTCAGGACCTCAGAGACTGCAGCGCAGTGCTCTACCCACTGAGCTAAATCCCAGCCCAGTGTTGGACATAACCCCAAACCTAATTTGTTAATTGATTGGATCCTCCAGATTCACAGTGTGTTAGTCACCTTTTCAGCACTGTAACCCATTCCTGAGACAATCAGCTTAGGAAGAGAAAGGGGTCATTGTGGCTCATGGTTTTGGAGGTTTCAGCCCATACTCGATCAGCCTCATTGCTTTCGGCCTGGGGTGAAGCAGCACATCACCATAGCAGCATGTGGCAAAACTGTTCACCTCACGGCAGTACACAAAACAGGAAGAGGACGGGGCTGGGGTCTCAGTGTGCCCTTCAAATGCAGCCCCCAGTGACCAGAAGACCTCCCACCCCTCTCCCAGTAGTGCCTGGGCTGGGGACCAAACCATTAACACAAGAACTTTGGGGGATATTTATCCAAACTGTTGCACACAGGTATCTTTTGCTTTATGCAGACATTACTTTTGCCTTTGCAGAGATTGGAAAAATGAACAGAGAATTAGCTCCTGCCACCTAATCTGAAGCTGCAGAGGTGGGGAGGAATGCAGAAGCTCTGGGCACACCCCTTACCTGCTCCCCAGTGTAATTTCTCTGGCTGCATTGTGGCTTGTCATTATGCCATCAGCTCACCCAACTCAAGGGCATGATGTGCTGTACAGACCTCATGTCTGTGGCAGAAAACAAAAGGAGCAGGCTTCCTTTCCTATGAGAAGGGATGGTAGGTTTAGCTGGTCAGGGACAGGCAGAAGGGTGGTGGAGGGTGTGGCTTGTGTGGCTGAGGTGGAAGCAGGCTTACCCTGTTGAAGAAGGGTGCCCTGGCTGCTGCCTTGGGAAGGTGCACAGATGCACAAGTTAGTGCCACACCAAGCTCTGCTCACTCCACCCTCTTGCACCTTCTCTCTTTCTCTTCTCTAGAAACTTCCCATCTCCAAAGGGCAGGTAGGGCCACCTGAAAGGGGAAGTTCCTGCAGCAGCAACCACACCTCACTATAGCCTGGTGATGTCTCTGCCTTTGCCAGCTCGCCCTTCTGCCCTCCTTGCAGAAACCTTTCATTCCCAGGACCCTGAGTTCTGTCTGGCTGCTGCTTCCAGAGAACACACCAGCATCCTCTTGACCATGACACACAAGGGGAGCTTCTCTCTGGCCTCAGTATTTCTCTCTATATAACTTCCCAAGAACTCCAATGTAGTATCATTCTGGGCTACACTGCAAGCCCACTTTCACCCTTTGGGATTTTAATTTCAAACACATTTTCCTCCAAAGTATTATTGTTGTTTTTGTTAGGTGCCATCAAGTTGGATCTGACTCATAGTGACCCTTATAGGGTTTTCAATGGCTGATTGTTTCAGGAGTGCTTCAGGAATGGATTGCCATATCCTTCTTCCATTTTTGCAGTGCTGGGAATCAAACCAGGGTCCTCAGGTCTTCTGAAATAAAACCATTACACTTTTAGTCTCCTCCCAACACCTCCTACAGAAAGAAAATCAGAGTAACATCCTACTGCTTTTGTGTAGTGCATCAGGCAGAGTAAACCTCTTAAGCAACGGTTCTCATGCAGCACCTGGGCCGCAGACCCACTCACTCAGGTCAGACCCCATGGGAGTAAGAGGTAGGGAGCAGGCTCAGTCTTTTTTGGAACCTCCAAACTGATTCTAGTATGTGACAAAAATTGAGAACAATAGCCAAGGAGCCACAGTGCTAAGGGAAGACTCTTCAGCCATTTTTCCATCTTTCTCATGGTTTGAAATTTTTTCTCCCCATCATTTTGCTTTGCCCACCTTGAGGCTCACACTCAGGACTTTTCTAACGACCTATACACAGTTCCAACTGAATGTGGAAACTATCGGGCAATATCGTTAATATCACACACAAGCAAAATTTTACTAACAATCATTCAAAAGTGGCTGCAGCAGTATATGGACAGGGAATTACCGGAGAATCAATTCAGAAGAGGGCGGGGAACCAGGGACATCATTGCTGATGTCAGGTGGATGTTAGCTGAAAGCAGAGAATATCAGAGAGATGTCTATGTTTTATTGACTAAACAAGGGCATTTGACTGTGTAAATCATAACAAATTACGGATAACGCTTTGGAAAATTAGAATACCAGAGCACCTAATTGTACTCATGAGGAATCTCTGTGTGAACCAGGAAGCAGTTGTTCAAATAGAACAAGGAAACACTGTCTGGTTTAAAGTTGAGAAAGGTGTGAGTCAGAGCTGTTATACTTTCACCATATCTCTTCAATTTCTATGCTGAGTAAATAATCCGAGAAGCTGGATTTTATGGGGAAGAACATGGCATCAGGCTTGAAGGAAGACTCATTAACAACTTGTATTATGCAGATCTCTGCTTGCTGAAAGTGAAGAGGATTTAAAACATTTATTGATGAAGATCAAAAATCATAGCCTTCAGTATGGGTTAGGACTAAGCATTAACAAAACAAAAGTCCTTACAACTGGGTCAGTATGCAACTTCACAATAAATGGAGAAAAGATTGAAGTTGTCCATGAGTTTGCTTTTCTTGGCTCTATAATCAACATCTGTGGAAGCAGCAGTCAAGAAATCAAAAGATGCATTGCTTTGGGAAAAACTGTGGCAAAAGATCTCTTTAGAGTGCTGAAAAGTAAAGATGTCACACTGAAGACGAAAGTGTTCCTGACTCATGCCATGGTATTTTCAGTTGCATCATATGGTTGTGAAAGCTGGGCATTGAATAAGGGAGACAGGAAAAGAATTGATGCTTTTGAATTATGGTGCTGGAGATGCCTATTGAATATACCATGGACTGCCAAAAGAACCAACAGATCTGTCCTAGAAGAAGTGCAACCAGAGTGCTCCTTGGAAGCAAGGATAGCCAGTCTGCGTCTTACATATTTTGGACATGTAGTCAGGAGACAACAATCCCTGGAGAAAGACATCATGTTTGGGAGAGTGGCAAGTCAGTGAAAAAAAGGAAAACCCTCCACCAGGTGTATTGACACAGTGTCTGCAACAATGGGCTTAAACATAAATAAGATCGTATGCCTGGCACAGAATCGGGAAGTATTTTGAACTACTGTACATAGGGTCACTATTAGTAGAACTCGACTTGATGGCACCTAACAACAACAACATATGCAGTTCCAAGTTTTTTCTGTTGTTGTTGTTAGGTGCCGTCCAGTCATATCCGACTCACAGCGACCCTCATAGGGTTTTCAAGGGCAGGTTGCTTCTTGGGATTGCCTTGGGAGTGCATTACCACATCCTTCTCCCATTTTTGTGGTGCTGGGAGTCAAACCCTGAACCTCAGAAACAGCAGAATGGCATTCTACCAACTGAGCTAAATCCTAGCCCTTTTTCTGTTGTACTTGTGTTAAACTCATTTTGCTGCTAGCCCAGGATAGCACGCCCTTAAAGAATTCTGGATTTAGTTGCAAATGTAGAAATTTTATGTCTCTTAAAAAATGATTTAACTATTAGATAAAAATGGCCATATCCCCAGGGCCCAGGAAATTCCACTATTCATATTTCTTTATTCAGGAAAGTGTTTACTTCCCCAAATTTTGTTTTCTTTCTCAAGCTCAAGCCTTGACAAACATCCTTTTCAATAGTTCAGGTTTAATAGTTATAGTTTTGGGGAGGCATGATTATAAAATTTTTAGCTTAGGTATTTTGAATAATTGTAATGATGTGATACAAGTTTAACTTTTACACAATATCCTATTGTGTTTTCTAATGGTTCTGGCTATTTTTGTTAATTATTTTTGTCTCTTAAGTTTTCCTTTATATTGTCTCCTATGGATTCTATTTTTCATTTTATATTAGCATACATTATTAGAGTTTGATAGTTTAGTTATCTTGTTTTAGGGATGCAAGTGAAGTGATTCTGCATTGAGCTGTAGGAGCTGCTGAGGTAGTGTCTAACATAAAATTGGAAATAGCTTTGCCATTATTAAAATGATGTCTTTATTGAGCAAATTTCATCAGTGATCCAAGGTGTTTTCTATATTTCCAAGTTTTCTGTATTTTACTAGTAGTTCTGTGTCTAGTATTTCTGTATTTTGCACCATATACACCCTGGAATAAAAAGAAGGTGTCCAAATTAAGTAGGCAGTAGGCTGGTCATCATAAGATCATCATTGTCATAATTAATCTTGATTTTCAACTAGATTGGATTGAGAAGAGGCTAGGAGATTAATAAACCCTACCTTGGTGGGGGCTGCGATTTAGCTCAGTTAGTAGAGTGCTGCTCTGCAGTCTCTGAGGTCCCAAGTTCAATTCCCAGCACCGCAAAAATGGAAGAAGGACATGGCAACCCACTCCCAAGACAATCCCGAAACAATCTGCCATTGAAAATCCTATGAGGGTCGCTAGGAGTTGGACACGACTCGGCACTTAACAACAACAATAACAACTTTGGTGGGTATCTGCAAGGGCATTTCTAAGGAAGATTAACTAAGGAGGAAGACTCACCTTCAGTGTGGATGCCACCATCACAATTAATGGGGTTCCTGATGGAATGAAAGAGGGAAAGGAAAAAGTCAGCTAGCACCGGAATTCTCTCTCTCTGCTTCCTGACCACCATGATGTGAGCACTTTGCTCCACTACAGTGCTCTCTGCTATGATGGATTGAGACCTCTGAAATTGTGAGCCAAAATCTTTCCTCAAGTTGTTTTCCTCAGGTATTTGTTATACCAATGGAATGTCTGGCTAACACAATCATGCTCCAGCTTAGCAGTGTGTAATAACTCCCGTTGATTAGATGAAGTTTTCATATTCAAATCTGTCTACATCGCATTCCTGAAGCATGTGAATACTTAATCCGTGCTCCTCATCAGATCTCATTCTCTACTGCAATAGGACCTCGATCCTTCAGCCTCTGTGTGGACAGAGCACAGACTTTGTGCTCCTGTCTTTGCTCATGGCCCCTGCCAAACCTGAAGGTGCCTTCTGTATTTTCAAAGAACAGCTTTAGTTTTCATCCTGAGCCAGAAGCCTCTGATTAAGTGTCTTTTTCAGGCTTATCATCTGTTAAATTTTGACAGTTAATTACAGTCAGTATCACATTGTTCATTTCTTGTTTCTAACTCTCATTTTCTCAACTAGATTAAAACTTCTTGAAAACACATATATTTTAATATTTTTCTATTGTGCTACATGGTACGCATCCCATGGCTTCCAAAATACTAATTGGACTAAAGAGATTCAATATTCTAAGTAAGTCTAACAACATCCTCAGCTTTTGAGCCTCCAAATTAGATCTCAGGCCCTAGTAGTTTGAGTTTATCCTGATAGTATGACAAGCTGATAACTCAGAGTTCTTTTTTTCTTTATTGTTACTTAGAGAGACTGGTGGGCAACTGTGTGCATGCACACTCACACAAAGTAGCAAGAAAGGATTTCACTTGTAAAAGAAAAAGATACCATAATTTTGTCTTTTTTTCCTCCAAGATGAGATCAACAGTCCATGACTTTAGTGAACCAAGTTAAAAAGTGAATACTTTAGATGAAAATTGATAGGAAGTAACATAAGTGTGAAGCAGATTTTAATATTGGGGCGATTTTCAAAGATCACATTTTAAGGAGAAACTAAATTGCGATTGCTCAATGCATATAAATGGGAATGTTTCTGTGGAGCTAATTTAAGCGGCTCCAGTAATTGCAAAGAAAGAATTGTCTCTCATTCAGTCATCTAATTGAACTTTAAATTTTAAAAATTACGTCAAACACATAGGTAAAACTAACTTTAGGTTTTGATTTTCTTTTTTAAAAATAGGGACACATGCTGGGTGCCATGGTGCATGCCTGTAATCCCAGCAATTTGGGAGGCTGAGGCAGGAGGATCATGAGTGCAAGACCAGAGGGAACCTGTGCAATTTAGCAAGATCTTGTCTCAAAATAAAAAATTAAAATGGGGCTGGGTTGAGGATGCAGCTCAGTGGTGGAACACTTGCCTAGAATGCATGAGGCCTTGGGTTCAACCCTGTCCTGGGAAACAAAAACCACACACACAGTAGGGAAGCATTCACATTTCCCAAGTGGTTAGTCTTCTTCTCTTTGAAGTTCTTAAGATGGAAGAAATCCAAGGACTAAAGAGTTAGCTGAACACATTTTCATGTTAATGTCCCATAGACTTTTGACCCCCCCCCCTCCTACAATAACCTGAAAGAAGCGTGCTTCATTGTTTTTGAGATTCTCTTGAGAAATTCAGAGCTCTGGGTCAGCTTTAGAATTGATCTCCCAGGGAATGAGGAGAGTTCTTTTCATTCTGATGGTAATTGACCAATGTTGATGAGGCCATCTCAATTCTTTCCCCCAGGAAGACAAAAATAGAAGACCCATTTTTCACTATCAAGCCTCCAAATCTGGTTACAGGACCAAATATTTCAACATGAAACAATTAGAAAAACAAACCAGTGCAACATAAATGCTGAGACCAGGAAGCTATCAAGAAGAGCAGACAGGCATAAGGGCTCCCAAGCTGTTGTCACCACCATGTCTTCTGCTCCTTGTCACTTCCTCTGTGCACAAGGTGGAAGGTGATACTTCATAGCTCTCACATCTACAGGTCTTGCTCTTATAAACTCTGCAGAGCAATTCTGAGCCCTTAGTCCAAATCCCTGGGAAAGGCGACAGTTGGGCTCTTTGATAGGCTGGTTGCCCACCTTTGATGAAATTAGCTAAGAGATGGGGGCAGCAGACGTCACATTTACAAATCTCTACTACCTGACAACCTACCTTCAAGAAATATAGGTCAAGAAGTAATGGTAGCATTTTCCATTTTTAAGAGGGTTAAAATTTTTTTTTTGATTATTGTCTTTTGCCCTTAGTCTTATCATCCAGGGTCAGAATAACTGGACCCAAATTAATGTTAATGCTTTACTTAATATTTTAAAAGCATCCCCTGAAAATCAGTGATTTAAAACCCCACTTTCTGAATTTCTTCTTTGATCTGTCCATGATTTTGTCCTATATAAAATTCATTTAGATTCCTTTAAATGCTGGGATCTTTTAGGTATATGAGGCTTGGGATGGCTGTAGTAAGAAGTATGGAATGGCTTGTGAGGATAGCAGGGTATGGGCGTGCACACATGTGTATGTGTGTGTTGAGTAAGGGAAGGAGGAAGAGAGAAAAGCTAGTATATATTGAGAGAAGTAAAATTACACCTTCTCATAGATATACAGGCATTCTACTCTTTGTGTAGATCCTCACTATGATTGGGGGTCCAAAGGACACACTGGACCTTCCTTGGAGACTGTTGTGTACTGGGCAGGGACAGCTGATGTCATGGACCCATCTAGACTCATCTGTGTGGTTTACTAGGTGCTCAGGGCTCAGAGTCGTCAGCTGTACCACTTGCATGCCTTGAAATAGTCTCCAGAGTATCGAAGCAATTGGATCATTTGAACGGAGTCCGGTTTGTTTTACCATGGGTAATTTGGTAATTCTAAACAGTCAGCCACTATTTCATAGGAGTCTTTTAGGCTTTTCTCAGTTAGGTAGAGTCAAATGAAGGTAGTGTGAACGTTTGAAGACAAATGTGTCATCCATACAATAGAAATGATTAGTTTTCAAAACCTGAAATAACAAGAATTCAAAGTGAAACTAGCAGGGAGTCTAAGTGTGTCTTGAATGCTTGAGTTATTCAGCTTGAAAAATTCAAACCCTATGTTTAACATTTCAAACATTCAAGGGTCTGAATTAGAATAACAATTCAACAGATACTTATTGACCTACTGCACTTTTCAGAGTTGTCAGCGAAGACCTGGACCTTTTGTTCTTTTTTACTTTTTTTTTTAAACTCAAGAACTCCAACTTGGTAAATATTTGGAGACTGGTTTTTGGAAACCATTTAGATATAGAACTATGAAATAATTTTTTTCAGCTTTTATTTTTTCTTCTTTCAATCTCCTTTTATGATGATGGGGGACAGATTAATACAGCATCGGCGTTTTCCACTATACACCCTTTACATCACTTCCGGCAATGCTTTCATCAACCCACAAGGTTTATGGAGCCTTATGGCTAATATGTAGTAAAACTCAAATGCATGTTTGGGTTATATTCCCCTGTTTTTCCAATGTACTCATGAAGTTGTGCTGTTTACACTGAAATCGTCCTCTCCTCCATCTTCCCTCCACATTGACCTTCCTTTTCATCCCCCTTTCCGCAATCTTTGCTTCCCTCTGGTAGTTTCCTCCCTCCTTTCTACTCTTTATATTGTCCTTTCTTTGCTAGGTTTAATTGTGCATTTTTTAATATATCAGTTTATGTATAGGATTTTTTCTTCCTTTAAGTATGATTCAGCTCCCACATATGAGTGAGAACATATGGTAATGAAATAATATTTCTAAGGGCTAATATATCCAAAATTATATATACTGTTTTTTTAAGACAATGTCAACTTATCTTGATAACATGGGCTTAATTTTACAATATCTTATTTTAATAAGAGGAATTGACTGGGGATGTAGCTCAGTAGTAGAATGCTTGCTGAGCATGCACAAGGCCCTGGGTTCCATCTCCAGCACTACAAAAAAAATTAAGTTAAATTAAAAACAAACAAACAAACAATCTTCTACATATAGTTTTTAAAACCCACTCAATCACAGAATACTTTTCCTTGGTGTTTTTAAGGAGCGACGAAAATTTGGTCCCTTAGGATGGAATATTCCCTATGAATTCAACTCTGCTGACTTTTCAGCCAGTGTTCAGTTTATTCAAAATCACCTTGATGAATGTGATATTAAAAAAGTAAGTGTAATTTCTTTTTTCTGTTTTTATTGCTGCCTGTGAAATGAAGTGAACTTGCTGAGCTCTCCCCTCTCAAAGGAACCCGTCACTCTAATCAGTGTCCAGCCTGTCTTTCCTCCTCCCCCAAGTAACTCAAATACAGCCAAAGCTGCCTTCCACACCCGAGTGCCGTAGGGCACTGCAAGGGGAGAGATGTCTTCAGTCAGGCTTGTCTTCTCTGTTCTTATTCCTGTCTCCTTAAAAGAGAAGATGGTATCTGCCAGTCCCTTTTGTTTTGCTTTGCTTTTCTCTCTCTCTCTCTCTCTCTCTTTCTTTCTTTCTTTCTTTTTGAGACAGAGTCTCACTGTTTAGTCGATGAGGCTGGCCTCAAACTCACTAACTCCCTATCCTCCTCCTCCTCAGCCTCCTGAGTGCTGGGATTAGTCCATGCCCAGCTTTAGGAAGTCCTTTTTTACCTTATGTCTTTTTTTAGGGGGAGGGGGTGGTGCTAGAGGTTGAATCCCAGGTCTTGTGTATGCTGGGCATGTATTCAACCACTGAATTATAACCCCAGAATTAAGTCATTTCTTAACTATTAACTCTTGCATATAAATAGCAATCTTTTTTTGGTGGTTGTGGGGATGAAACTAGGGCCTTGCACATGCTAAACAACTGCTTTACCACTGAACAACACCCCAGCCCTGGAAATCATTCCTAAAAATGGTTTTCAAAGTGCTGTGTATGCAGGACATCATTTTTGATTCATAATCTAAGAAGCCAGCACGAAGGCATTACTATTATGCCCATGTGACTGGCAAAGAACAGACAAGAGAGTCTGAGAGACTTGCTCAAGGTCACAGAGGAGAATACAAACTCAGTTGTCCTTTCAGTCATATGATGTGAAGGATTGGAAATGTGGTTTTTGCATGATCTTAGGCAAGCTGGCTGGGGTTTAGCTCAACTGGTAGAGCACTGCTCCACAGTTTCTGAGGACCTGGGTTGGATCCCCAACACAGCAAAAATGGGAGAAGGATGTAGCAGTCCACTCCCAAAACAATCCCAAAACAACCAAGCCATTGAAAACTCTATGAGGGTCACTATGACGCTATGAGTTGGACCTGGCTCAACAACACCTAACGACAGCAATAAGTAAGCTAATGAGTCTCAAAGCCTGTTTCTTCATCTAAAAAGGGGTTGTGATTCTGTGAGGAACAAACGAGTTAGCATTTGTGAAGGTACAGACATGGTGCATAATAAGGAATCAATAAATACTGCTTTTACTTTCTGTCTCTCCCTTTCCATAGTAGGCCTTCAGCATAATTATAGATACTTCAGTATCAGTGTGGTCTTGGAGAGTCATGATGAATGTTTATCTGGTCAGGAGGGAACTCTACAACCAAACCATCATTTTTCCCTGAAATGTCAAATGGATATTAAATTAAGACTATGGCAGTTTAATGAAAAATTGTGTGGGCTCATATTCTGTAGTTATTCATCATGTTGGTATATACAAATAATAGTTACCTTGCAATAGTTGTTTTGAAATGCAACCAAGCTGAAAAATAAAACTTTAACCAAGAAAAAGTAAACAAAAATCAAGCATCTTCAATTTTCCTGCTCCAAATATATTGAGAATTTCTTTTAAAAAAATAAAATGATTGTTAATACTGAACTATATTACTGGTATAAGATTGCTATGGAAATTAATGAATACTTTGATATACTTTTTGCTTACATAATGACATGGCAAAGGATTATGTTCTAGAAAAGTCCTGTGAATAAATACTTTTCTATTTGTTCTCCTATTGCTTCCCGGAAAATATATTGTGAGGAAAGCACATTAAAGTGTTGATTACTTGATTTTTGTCCTTTCCTCACTAAACACATTTTTTCCTCTGTAACAATTTGACATTATTATAATGAGTATTATAGGTAATTATAACCCCAAAGTGAAAAACACTTTTTTTCCCTATTTTAAATAATCTATGGGCAACACAGTTAGGGATTAGCTCAGTTGGTAGGTGCTGCACTGCACTCTCTGAGGCCATGGGTTCCATCCCCAGCACTGCAAAAAACGGGAGAAGCACCTGGCTATCCATTCTTGATACAACCCTGGAATAATCAGCCATTGAAAACCCTATGAACAGCAGAGCACTGACATAGTACTAGACATGGCACAGTGTTGGGGAGTGTTTTGTTCAGTTATACACAGGGTCTCTGTGAGTCAGACCAACCTGAGAGCACCTAACAACAACAATGGGCAACATACCCACCAGTGTTTAGTATTTTAGATTTTTCCTTGGTGAAAAAACTGCAGCAGTTCCAGCCATGTAATAGTGAGAGTTATTCATATAAGAGGATGAATAATTTTACTTTTTCTTCGTTAAAGTTTTATTTTTCAGCTTGGTTGCATTTCAAAACAATTATTGCAGTCTTTTCTTGTAGAGAAAGACCTGAAATGTTTATTTACATTGACAATAAATAATCATTCTTTGTTTTTAATAAAGGGTGTATCGTGGAGTACGGTTCGGTACATGATTGGGGAAGTACAATATGGAGGCAGAGTGACTGATGACTTTGATAAACGTCTACTCAACTGCTTTGCTAGAGTAAGTCAATTTAGGAAAAAAAATGCATGGAGATACATTTCATTGCATTTTCTTTTTAAACAAGAAGGCTTTTTGTTTTGTAAAGAACATGCCAAACTTAAGGGGACGAAGAGCTGTTAAAAAAGAATTAGCCAAGAAATCTACTCTCCCTACTACACCACCCCCTAACAACAACAACTAGCAGTCGATTCGCAAGGGCCCAGGAATTTTCTCCTGCACAAATTAACTACACAAGCCCAGGACTCCCCATGCCCCTCCATTCCCCAGCACCTCTTCTATGAGGAAAATGCTGGCCTCAGTTTCTGTGCCTTGTCCTTTGAACACAAGACTCATGGAGACTTTAAGCCCCAAAACAAGTGGTGGAGGATTTCACCATAATTTGAGTTTTCTCATTTCTTCTGTTAGGAAAGAGAGTAGAAAATGGGTGAAATATTCATTTTCTTCTCTGTAGTCAATAAAATCCATGTACAATATGTTGGTAAACATTTTCTAGAGAATATTATTCCCTAGCAATTATGGCTTTCACATCAAGCATGAATACTATTAATAACACCTACCAGACTCAAACTCCTCTTAAATCTTTTTACTTGTTAGGGAAGCAATATATATTACCAAAGTGGGAAAAAAATCAGATATGTGAGTATTTTATAGTTATTGAATTCTTCATATTAGGTCTGCTGTTGATAATTCTCTTTCTTCTATCCTCCTCCTCCTCCTCTTCCTCTTCCTCCTCCTCCTTCTTCTTCTCTGTCTCCCTCTTTCTCTCTCCCTCTGCCTCTGCCTCTGCCTCTGCCTCTGCCTCTCCCTCTCCCTCTGCCTCTCCCCCTCTCACTTAACAAAGCTAAAACCTCAACAACTTAGCACACAAGCTGCTGGGGTATTTTGGTAAACTGGGAATTGACCAGAAATCCGTTTTACTCTTCATTCTTATATACTTTTGCAAGTTTTTTCATAAGCTCATAAACCATATATGGAGAAAGGTGGAAGATAACAACTGTTGGTAAGAACATCTAGAGCCAGGAGCCCTGGTGCTTGGAGGTTAAAATGATACGCACCTCCCAAAAGCAGTCTAGAGGTACTTAAGAAATCAAGTATCCCAAGTAGACAGAGCTCTCATCTACATATGGGCATGTGCCAAAATGCTCATGGCACCATTGTACGTGGACCAGAAGGCAGCCATCATAGGTTGGTTTTCCTGGAAACAGACTCTGAGGTGGAGATCTGTCTTCAGGTGCCCCTCACCTTTCCTAAAACCAGGGCATGACCTTGGCCAAGGCAGCTCCCTTCTGCCAGGGGAGTTCCAGGGAAGGGACAATGCTGTGAGGCCAGAGTAGCCAGTGCTCCTGACAGCTGGGGCAGTGAGGGCCTGGTCCTGAAGGAGGATCAGGTGGCCCGTCACAGCAGCCACCACAAAAGCCTAAGCATCCTAAAAGAATAAGATGCAGTAGCTGGGCACGACGGAATACCACTGCTGACTCTCCTGGGGTGCTGGAGGTGCTTCGTCCTATCAGTTGTGTGATATGACCAGACCTGAGTGCTATTCCTGAGTATATGTTCCAGAGAAAGCCTCAGAATGCACAGAGATATTATTCATAGCATGTGTGTGGTGGTGGGAAGCTGAAGGCACCTTATGTATCTCAAAGGGAAACAGACAAGTTAAATGTACGTGCCTTAGGTGGTATACAGTGTGACGCTTGGAAGAAATGATCTATATGATCTTAAAAGCAGTGTTCAGAGAAGCTGAAAAACAGAAAATTAGATCTATAAAGTAAACCATGTATATTTCGCAAGGATAAATTCATATTCAAAGACATGTATCAAGTACTTTAAAATAGATGTCCTCACATGGAAGCCTGCAGCCATACCCCTGTGGCATCCGATTCCATCAGATCTCAGAAGCTAAGCAGGGTCCGGCCTGTTTAGTACTTGGATGGGAGACTACCTGAGAATACCAAGTACTGTAGGCTTGGGAGACAGACCAGGCAACCCACTCCCAAAATCAATCCGCCATTGAAAGCCCTATGAATAGCAGAGAAGCACTGACAATATTGTTTCGCCTGTTGTACATAGGGTTGCTATGAGTTGGACACCGACTCAAGGGCACCTGACAACAACAGATGGAAGGAGGTTGTACAATGATTTCAGAGCTGAATGGGGGCAAAACTAAAATTAAAAGGGGTATTGACTCATGAAAAAAGCCACAGAGTGTGAGAAACTCACTTCTGTTTTTGATGCTTGAAAAAGAAAAAATATGTCTTAGTAAGTATACTTTCTTAGAAATAATTGTAAAAGTGCCTAAAATAGCCAGGTGCAATGGTGCACACCTGTACTCCCACCGTCTTGGGAGGTGGAGGAAGGAGGATTGCAAGTTCAAGGCCAGAGGCAGCTGGCATAATGTAGCAAGACCCGTCTCAAAATAAAAAGTAAAGAATGGGCTGGGGGTGTAGCCTAGTGGTAGAGTGCTTGCAAAGCATGTCTGTGGCCCAGGGTTCAACCCCCTAGTATCACACACATGTGTGCATGCACACACACACACACACACACACACACACACACAGTATCTAAAATAAGAGTTGTAGTAGTGGCGATGATGAGAAATGCTTAGCTTTAGGTGTGTGTGTTTATATACTGATGTTTATACATATTTATACAGTGCCTCTCACTTACATGCTTTGCAAGTGCTGTACCACTAAGCTGAACCCCCAGCCCATTTTTTTTTTTTTTTTTTTTTTTTTTTTACTTCTTTGAGACAGGGTCTCGCTAAATTATGCAGACTGTCTCTGGTTTCAAGCTTGCAGTTCTAGTGCCTCTGCCTCCCAATTCGCTGGGATTACAGGCATGTGCCCCTGCACCCGGCTCTTCAGGATATATTTTACAGAGTGCCAGAAGAATGCTGATGGGGTAAAGTGTGGGGTGAATGAAGTGCAGGTGTGTCAAGGATCACTTCTAGTTTTGGCCTAATCAACTAGAGAGAGAATAGGATGATTTGGGGAGAAGTGAAAGGACTGTAGGAAGAAAGAGTTTTTCTGGCTGAGACTGGAAATTCTTCTGTTTTGGTCATGTAGTATTTGAGATGTCTACTAGTTGTTGTTAGGTGCCATCAAATCAGGTCTAACTTATAGCAACCCTCATAGGGTTTTCAATGCCTCTTTCGGGGTTGTTTTGGGAGTGGGTTGCCACATCTTTCTCTTGCTTTTTCAGTACTGGGGATCAAACCTGGGTCCTCAGAGAGTACAGCCTGGCATCTACCAACTGAACTAAACCCCAGCCAGAGATGTCTACTAGAAATCGCAAATATATAAGATGCCTATTTAAAGAATATATTTAAATAATTCTTTATAATACAGAAAAATTTATAAAACAAAAAACATATAGCTTAATAAATGTCCTAATACACTTTTTTTTCCCCGTGATACTAGGGATGGAATCCAGAGTCTCACTCACTCTAGAAAAACCCTCTGTCCCTGAGTCCCATCCCCAGCCTTCCTCATAGGCTTTAATGCTGAACCTTCTGTGGGCCTCCTCCATGTTTGCAGTTGGGGTATTGGGGCTTGCCATATTTGTATCCTCCACCCCTGTTACTCATTATGATAACTTCTATAGCCAGGGCCCATTTTGACTGACCCATATGGATGCTGGTGGGTTTGCCCATTGTCTTCCCGGCCCCTGCTCTCCTCCTGGTCAGACCTTGACCCTCCCAGAGGCCCAGAGTTCTGCATCCCTGGCCTTAGGTGGCCTGCTGGGGGCATGTCTCTTTCCTGCTTTATCCAGCCCCAGTGGCTTCTCTGGAGGGACAGTGGCTCCCTCCCTACCAGCCTACATTTCTCTCTTATGTCACCCAGCCTGGACTTCAGGAATTACTGCCCTTTCTTCCCATCCTCCTTCTCTGGATTGTCTTCCCAGGCTCATTCCATCCCTGTCTTCCTCAGGACCCTCAGAGGCTGTGACTCTGACTACTCATTGTTCCCTCTCTTATTCCTGATCTGTGCTCTGCTGCTCCCTCTCCAACCTCCTGTCCTTCCCCTCATTCATTCCTCTGTCCAACTCCAGAGGCAGAGGCAGAGGCAGGAAGCTTGTAAGTGCGAGGCCAGAGGTAGCCTGTGTAACTTAGCAAGACCTTTCCTCAAGAAAAAAAATTTAAAAAGAGCTGGGAGTGCAGCTCAATGGTAGAACACTTACAAAGTATATGTGAGGCCCTGGGTTTAATCCCCAGTACTCAAACAAACAAACAAACAAACAAACAAAAAAAAAAGGAAGAAAGAAAAAAGGAAAACTGCCACAGATTCCACACCTTGCCTTCTCTTCTCTTAGCCCATCCACAACCCCTCTTTCTTCCCTGTGTCCTGCACCCCAGCTACCCTGCAGCCACTTTCCCCAACCATGTGGTCCTGAGTCTCCTGCCTGTGAAGCAGTTCCATTGTCAATCTGTGCCTTCAGGTGAAATACTCTGTCCCTATGACTCTCGGTTTGGGGCTTGTCTTTGAACGTATTTTTCTCTGTTCTCTGCATCTTGTGGAGTGTTTCTTTTAACTCTCATGATTGTACAGTATTAATATTCAAGGATGCATTAGTCCATTTTCCATCACTGTGACAAGGTACCAGAGGTAGTCAACTTGAAAGAGAAAAGGTTTGTTTTGGTTGGCAATTCTGAGGGCTTTAGTCCATGGTTGCTTGGCTCCATTGCTACTGGGCCTCTGTCAGGAAATGCATGGTAGAGTAAAGCCATTCACCTCATGGCTAGGACATAAAAGAGGGCGAAAAAGTATAAGGGGCGGGGGTCTCACTATCCCTTCAATGCCTAACCCCCAATGACCAGAAAGCTCCCCACCTTTTAAAAGTTCCACCATTTCCCCGGAGTGCCACAGGCTGTGGGCATTCCATATGCAAGCTGTAGCAGCTGCTCCTTTTTGTAGATAACCTGCTAGAGTCTCACAAAGTAGTTCCATGTGGACTTCATATTCTGTATTTTGATTATATCCCCAAACAACCCTCCAAGTTTGGTGAAATTCAGCAATCTGAGTGTGTTGAATATGGCTGCTTGCGTGTATAGAAATAAAGTAATGGAAAAGCAGGAAGAACCTTCATTTTGCTTTTATAGACGCATGCTGGCTGGCAACAGAGAATCCAGTGTGGTCGTTTGTTATCTGCGTGCTGAAGAGCTAAGGTCTTTGCCTACCTAGGGTGTCTTCCTACAATTTAAGTCATCCACATCACTAAAAATCTCATTTTTCTAGATAATCACTGTGCTCATATTTCTGTTCTCTTTAATGACTTTCAGCTGCTCCCCATTTCTTAAACACTAGTCTTCACTCTGGCATCCACATCATCCATAATATGACCTCACCTTACCTTTCCTGTCTCATCTCTTACAGCTACATTATATTTATCCTTGACTTCATCACTTCCTGCAACCTGTGTCCCATTTTCACATCAGTTATTCTGTACCTTTGCTAGTGTGGCCTCCCCATTCTCAAGTTTTCTCATAAAATCCTTTCCTTTGAGGCTTCATTCCAAAATCTCCTCCTTGATAATGCCTTACCTGACATCCACCTGGCCGTCCTTTTTTCCTGCTTTAAGCCTCCTCAATTCTTTGCTCATTTTCATTTCCTCCTGGCTCTTATTTTAGTGCACTCTGTGTTGTGGTTGTTATGTAATTGGTTTAGCGCTCTAGCAGGTCACAAGCTGCTTGAACGGAAGGACTGTGTATTCTGTTCTGGTTCTAATCTCAATGCCTTCTGCACCAGAGTTGAATAGAACAGAACAGAAGCAAATAAAGCAACAGAGAGAACCAGGTCACAGAGTATTTCAGACCCAAAGATCTTGCAGGAAGGCTACTGGGGTAAGGCACAGTCCCATTTCCTCCACCTCTGTCCTCTGAGTGACTCAGATATTGCACCCAAACCTCCACTCCTGTCTTCCCATTATCTCTCTTCCTGCTGGGAAAATCACTCTGTTGGACACTGAATTCATTACCTCAAACTGCCTCATAGGCATTTGGCATCATTTCCCCCCTCTTCAAAATACTTGGTTCACACCAAGTATGTGTTTCTTCTGTCACTGTTTAGTTACAGATAATCAGTCAATCCATATGGAATGAGAAAGGAAGTTCTTAAGGTAGACAACAGGGTGGGAGGATAGGGACAGAACTTAATTAACAAAGGAAGATCTCATGCCCAGTGTGGGAGGGGAGATGCTTCTAAGGATTTTTTCTCTGGCCATGTGTGGGTGATTGGTGAGAGTGGGCAAAACTGCACGTGCCCGGACCCTGACATGAACCCTGCCTGGGGGATATGTGAGGCACCTCCTCTGCAGGAGTGGCATGGAAGGTTGGCACATTACTGCATTACTCTATCAGAGACTGGACTTGACTTGCAACCTTGCTCTCTCCTATATTTTCCTTCCCTTTTTTTTTTTTTTTTTTTATGGTAGTGGGGGTTGAACCCAGGGCCTCATGCTTTCATGCTTTTGCAAGTGCTGGACCACTGAGCTGTACCCCCAGCCCTTTTTTTTTTTTTTTTCACTTTTTGAGACAGGGTCTCGCTAAATTATGCAGACTGCCTCTGGTGTCAAACTTGCAGTCCTCGTTCCTCTGCCTTCCCAGTCGCTGGGATTACAGGTGTGCGCCCCCGTGCCCAGCTTTTCCTTCCTTTTTTGGTGGGGAGAGGGTGCTGTGGATGGAATCCAGGGCTTCCCTCACCCTAAGCAAGTGCGGTACAAGTGAGCTATACCCCCAGCCCTACCCTGACTTCCTTACTCTGGGCAGATGTCTTCTTTGGTGCGAAACAGAATCTTCATGTAATTGTTCTTGTGTTGTGGCCTCCCTCTTTTCTTCATGGATGTGCTAACTATGCTATCCATGGTTTTGTTAAGATGCTTTCAAAACCCATGTGAAAACCCCTATGAAAGTGGGAATATGGTAACCTTCTTGATTGTGGTGGCTTTCATTTAGATGCTTATCAATTTTCTTTTGCTTTCTCTCTCACCTGCAGGTCTGGTTCAGTGAGAAGATGTTCGAACCATCATTCTGTTTTTATACTGGATATAAAATCCCTGTATGCAAAACCTTAGACCAGTATTTTGAGTACATCCAATCACTGCCGTCCCTAGATAACCCTGAGGTCTTTGGGCTTCACCCAAATGCTGATATCACGTAAGTTTTCAGCATGCTTTCATTTGAAGGGTCATTTGTAACTCAGCCTGGCAAACACGGTGCATTTCATGTCCTCTCTTCCTCTCTCCTTTCCCCTCTTTTTATTTCACTGTGAAAAATAATGTCGCTTCCTGTCTCCCAATTACAACTTTGTCATATTGCGGCCTCCTCTCTGCTCACTAAATCCTGGTGCCCCACTGTTTATGACAATGTGAAAGCTGTAATTTATGCATTGATTATTTCTCCTCTGTTGTGTCATAAAATGAGTTGGTGTTATTGGTATTGATGATGTCCATTGATAGGACAGCAGTCTTCCAGCTCCTTATCTTTCTCCAAAAATCCATTAAAATATAATGCTTGTCAATACAGTCTAAAGGAGCCAGGAGAGTACAGAGAGCATGAGGAGGCGTGATCCTGCTGACCCTCTCTTTTGATGGCCCCTCTCCTCTCAAATGCTCCACCTGCACCCTTCCATCATGATCTGCCCTGAGCCCGCGCCACAGAGGCAGAGTCCGGGTCCCTGCCCAGTGTGCCTCCCGGCTCCTGGGAAGAGATAAGAAATACCTCCTAGTCCCACGCACCTCCTCTGGTCCACCCTTCAGATGAGGTCTCACCCTCCTCTCTTTAGTGATTCCCACTCCAAAGCAGACCACCCAGCTCTGTGCTGTGAGCTCAGGAAGGCCCAGCAGGGCCACTCTGTGGCACAGGTGCCACCTCTGTGGCCCAGGCTCTGTGGCTTGCCAGAGAAGCAGCTAAAACCAAATTAGAGGAATGCCAACCTCATCAGTAAAGGAAAGACACATTTGTTGTTTGCCCTTGACCTTTCTCTGCCCTGACACATGGAGAAATTAGTCCCCACACTGTGTATAAAGAGTAGACCATGTACCATCCTCCACTCCAAGGTGTACCTGGCAGTAGAAGAATAAGATGAGTTCTAAATTGACCTTGAAACTAAAATTTGAGAGTAAAGATGATGGTATTTAAGCAGAATGGAAATCTTCCTGATAATCAAAAGTGACAGGTCAAGATGCTTTATTTCTTTGTTTTTTTGAGGCATTGCCTCTGTGACCCATGGGTAAAAGACTTATGTTGGGAGAGTGGCTTCAGAAGTAGAAGAGACCAGGACTTCTCTGGCAGATTCCACACTCTCATGGCAGGAGTGTGACATGCCTGTGTCCTTGCCTCTCACCTGCGCCTGCAATTTTGATAACTGTGCAAGCAGGCAAGGGCATTCCCCCCTTCTGGTCCTCTGCCCTTGCCTAGTGTTCCAGAAGTCCCTGTTTACTGCCAATTGCGTCTCCCTTCCACCCCGAGCACCCACTGTGCCCCGGCACAAGTTATTCGTTACTGTTGGCCTCTGTACACCCACACTGAGTCCCCTGGTCCATGCTCTCATCTTGCCCATGACACTTTTCATCTTCAAAGACTAGGGACCCAGGAGTAGCCAATGCTCCTTTCAGCCTCTGTGACAGAACATGATGGTTCATTGGTGGTGGCTATAGCTGTTACTTGGAGAGGCTGTATTGAATTAGCTGGGAAATTAGCTGGGGAAAAAAATTCAACAAATAAAAAGAATTCTTCAGGGATCCATTTGAGAATAAACTTATACATTATTTGAAAGAGGGAGCATAGTGAAGTGGTTTTGTTTTAACTAAGGCATTTGTTTTTTCCTTTTTTGCAATACTGGGGGGTTGAACCCAGGGCCTCATGCATGCTAGGCAAGCACTCTACTACTGAGCCATGCCCCTAGCCTGTTTTTTCATTCTTTGAGATGGGGTCTTGCTAAGTTGCTAAGTTGCGCAGGGTGCCTCTGGCCTCAAACTCATGATGCCCTGCTTCAGCCTCCTGAGTTGCTGGGATTATGGTTGTGTACCACCGTGCCTGGCTTAGCTGAGACTTTAAAAAATGAATTGGACCACAATGGTCCTCTGCTCAGAGCCCCCTGAGGTCCTGTCTCACTCTGGGTCAAGGTCAATGGTGACCTACATGCAGATAACCTACGAGGCCCAAAAGCACCATATGCCCCACCCCCGTTCCAGACACCAGCTCCTTCTGCCCTCTCCCTCCCTCCCACCTGCTCAGCTCGCACCCCTCCTAGCTTCCTGTTACTCAGATAGGCCACGCAGCTCCCATAGCAGGATGCTGGCACTTACTGCAACCGCCCCTCATGTCACTGTGACTCACTATTTCACCTCTTCCATTCTTTGCTTAAATGTCACCTTTTCAATGATGCCTTCCCCAGACACCCTGTATACAGATGACACACCATTCCCCAACCCCTTCCCACACCCTGTCCTCCTGGCCCCATGCTCTTTGGGGCTACTAGTTCTTTGGTACTTCTCTTGTTCTGTGGCTGCTGCTGTTGATTTTTGTAAATTGCATTCTCTGAGGAATTACCTGTTTCATCCATGTTTTCATATTTGTTTGTAGAGTTATGCAAAGTAATTTTTAACCTGCTAGAATGATTTTATGTAATCCGAGTCCAGCTCATTCAGTGAGCTTGTTGTAGAAGTGCAGACATAACTATCTCTGCAGACCTTAGTCTAAAATCTGATGACAGCTCAAAGCCACGCCAGTGTCTCTCCAGAAGGCACATGCTAGCTCTCTTAATATAGTCTATCAGGGAAGTACTGTGCAGCCACTTTGCTATAGTGTGCCAGTGCAGCCCAGAGAAACCACTGAGAAGCAGGAAGGGGGATCTCAGCGTGGACACCAATGAATACCACACCAAAGCTTCCTCTGAAAAGGGTTCTCCTTCCGTCTGGCTTAGTAATTCCTCAGTCACCAGCAGCAAAGGCCCCTTGGGGCAAAGTAACAAAATACACTGCAAAATGCAGAAGGAAGCCTAGCATGCATTTTGAGGTCACCCTTCAGTGTATTATCCAGGTAGCGTGTGATCTAATCTCTCCCAGGCTTGAAAAGCCTCTCCTTACTCTGCGTGCCTCTCAACCCACTGGCTCTGCTCCACTCACAGTCATGCCCTCCACCTCTCCCAAGTGGAGCTCATCAATTCTAATGGCCTTTAAAACATCTGTACACCAAACATATGTTGTCTAGACCTCTCCTCTGCACTCCACCATGGTTTATACAATTTCTTGGGATATCTACTTGGTTGTCTTTCAGGCAGCTCAATCTTAAAAAGCTCCAAACTGAGCCAGTGACTCCCCTGCCTCTTCTTTACCTCAGTGGTTTCCATGGCACTTAGAATAGAATACAAGTTCTCTGCCACCACTGATGAGGCCCATGTCTCCAGCCTTATTTAGAGCACCCTTGGCGATTCATGGAACACCTAGGGGATTCTGCAGGTGAATCCAGGTGTGTGAGATGTGGACCTAGATTCAGGACGATTATGGTGTGGAGTGAAGCTATAGTCTTGAAATAGAACGGATACGATTCAGTAAATACAGAGCCAAGGCTGGGCGCCTTCCGTATATTGGGTACATCTGTTGCTACGAACAGGTGGCAGAGAGGGCGTGTCTTGCCTTCGGCCTTTTTGCAAGTCTCTCTTCACAGCTCTGTCCAGAATCCCATATCCCATCACTGGCACCCATGCTGGAGGAATTGTCAGGATCTTCCAATCTCTTGTCACACCAAGTGATGTCAAGCAGAAAATCTTGGATCTCTTCCTTAAATGTTGTTAGGTGCCATTGACTCGATATCCAACTCATAGCGACCCTATATACAACAGGCGAAACAATATTATTACTGTTTCTCTGCTATTCATAGGGTTTTCAATGATAGATTGTTTCTTGGGAGGGGGCTGTGGTGTCTTTCTCCCAAGCCTACAGCACCTGGTGTTCCCAGGCGGTCTCCCATCCAAGTACTAACCAGGTCCGAGCCTGCTTAGCTTCCAAGATCTGGCAGGATCAGAGGCCACAGTGGTACAGCTGCAGGTACCTGCCTCAAATAGGGGGATTATTTCTACCAAAGACAAGTGGCTGGCCTGTAAGACTTGTGGCCGTCCTTCCTGTCTTTATTCTTAACTTTCCCTTTGCTCTGTCCTGGAGTCTTCCCCAAGACACACACATACACACACACACACACACACACAACCTGGGTACCTTCTTCCCTAGCACTCCTTGGCCTAATTCTAGCTCCTGCTCAGGCAGTGAGCTGTGTTCTGCAGCTGCATATTTAGCAACTTTGTTGGTCTCCGGATGAGCTTTGTCCTAGGTTTAATTCTTTTGTCCTCTGGGCTCTGAAGTATCTGGTGAATGGAATCCTAAACCCAATTATCCTGCCTTTTAAAGAGTCTTCTTCTCCCCACCCATTTGCTGTTCCCCCAACAGCCACCAGGAGGCAGTAAGCAATAGGGAACAGCTTGCCTGCTAAAACCTACCCCATCTCATTCCAGCAAGATACAGCTAATGAAAGAAGTAATCACAGATGTCTCTCACATATCTGGTCTTGGGAACAGGGATCATGGAGGATTTGGGAAATAGGAGTGGATGTGCAAAGAAGTTAGAGTCCTATTTGGGGCATGTTGAGTTGGGAAAGATTGTTGTTGTTGTTGTTAGGTGCCGTTGAGTCGAGTCCGACTCATAGCGACCCTATGTACAGCAGATCGAAACACTTGCCGATTCTATGCCAGGCAAACCATCTTATTTATGTTTAAGCCCGTTGTTGCAGACACTGTGTTAATCCATCTGGTGGAGGGTTTTCCTCTTTTCCGTTGACCTGCCACTCTTCCAAACATGATGTCCTTCTCCAGGGATTGTTCTCTCCTGACTACAGGTCCGAAATATGTAAGACGCAGTTTGGCCATTTTTGCCAAGGAGCACTCTGGTTGTACCTCTTCTAGGACAGATCTGTTGGTTAAGATAGCAGTGGAATGTATCTGAGAGGGGTGAGGAGAAACGTGGACAGGAGCCCAGTGAGAGATTTGAGTGCATTTGGGCACCGATAACAGTTGGCGCCATGAGGTAGGAAGGACAATCTATGATACACTGTCTAAGACTGTGAATGTTCCCAGCCAGAGGAATCATTAATTTATATCACCATCGATGCCATTCAATAACACTCTTGCTCCTAGATAGCCTCATGGTCTGTGATGGGCCATAGTGGAACGCTCTGTGTCCCCTGTGTACCAGAATCTTCCCTTTGAAGTTCAAGTCTATACATTTTAGAGGAGAGAATGTTGAGGAAAGGAGCCATTAGTCTCTCTCCTTAGTCTTCACTTCAAAATGCAGAATCTTTGAAGAAGGGATGGGGGATCAAGCTGAAATAAATGCTTAAAATAAGTAAAATCTCTCCCAAGAGGCTAGATATCTTGGTGGCAGAAACCATAAAAATGCACGGTGTATTCACATTTTATTATCTAGATTTATAAAGGTACCAAAGGCTCTGCAAGTTCAAACTATTTCAATGTCAAAAGCAGTTATTTATTTTGGCTCTTTTTCTCATTAGTTGTTATGCATATTTTTCTGTCTTCTAAAATTTATCAAATGCCTTATTACAACTTTTCTGTTCATTTCTAGGGAGGAAAAATTTAAATGTGGTCCTTTTATTATTAGCTGACACTTTTGAGTTTTAGATTTGTTTTAGAAAATGCTCATTGATATTTCATGGGCAAAGAAATACATAAATCTAGGCTGATTTAGATATGGGAATGCACCTATATCTTATTAGATAGTTAATTGTTTATTTTAGGGACGGTTCTGTTTTTTAATTGCTTTGCATTTTTATTACCTATGGCCTGACTCCCCAGAACTACCAAGCTTCAAGGGCAATATGAGCTTCTTTCCATATTTACTACAAAGAGAAATTTTTTTCAAGAAGTAACTCAGGACCAAAGCTCACAGACTATGATAATTCTTATTCTTCAACTAAGGGAATTTATGGGAACTGTTTTCCTGAATGCTTTTTGAGGCATGTAGAGACAGTTGCAGTTCTCCATTATAGCCTGCTGACTAGGCCTCTGCCTTTCATATCTTTGTAGACATAAAATCACACTGTGGAGAAGGAAATGTAAGTTGTACAATCCTGGAGTAGTAGAGGATGACATTCTGTGCCTAATAAAATGTGTGGTGGGGAGAGGATCTGAGGAGCATGTCCGGGTCTCATTCAAAATGGACCAGCTCTTTAGGACTCCTTCCCAACATCTGCATTTTGAGGACTCTTTTCAGATAGGATCAGATAGAATAAAATTGCCCACCATGAAAGTGATTTCCTGGGTGAGATGTAACAGTAGCAGCAGCAGCTTCTCCATCAACCTCTCCCTGGAGCGCCTGTGAACTTGGCCAGAGCCAGCACAGAGTAAGATGGCTGTGCCCAGGGTGCAGTGTGCGTTTGGCACCCAGCCATGGATGCAGAATGTGTTTCCTGAGGGGGTGCAAGCTAGACGTGATATAAGGGAGCCTCTGAAAGTCTCAGACATGGGATGGTTTCCTTTTTTATTTGTAGCTAGAACAGGCAAGAAGAGTGATTTTTTTTTTAGCATGAACAGACATTTACTGTGGTTTTCCTTAAGCTTTAAAGCTCCGTATTGATAAAATAATTGTAAAATAGTTCTCTTTCATATTGAAATTATATCTTCCTGATTCTCCTGTGTTTTGAGGATATTTGCAGCCTATTCCTGAATTTTGAAATGGGACAATCCAAGTTTTTAAAACTCATAAAAAGTACAAGAAAAACACAGACTACTCTGGGGGTGGGGGAATACTATGAAAATAGCCTAGGAAAACAACAAAATTAAGTTGTCAAAACTTAATAGATATAATAAAACTTAATAAATTATATATTCTATAATTTGCACACACACACACACACACACACACACACACATTCCCTTGTAGGTAGAGAGGTGCCAGAAAATTGAAAAATAGTAATAGTAATGTGCTAAATTTTTACCATAAGAAGGAGCATGTAATTAAATTTTCATGTCCTTTAAATATTGGAGAATTGTTCTCTTTTGAAGTTTAATAAAAATCCAGGCCAACTGGCTTCAGTTCAACAAACAAATATTTATTGAGAACTTACTGTCTGGCCAACTTGGGGATACAAAGATGAATAAGACACAGTCTTTGTCCTTGTAGCTCATTTCTATTAGGGAAAAGGAATGAATGGCAAATAGTTACATAATACAATCTGGTAAACTCTAAAGTCAGGGTAAATATACATTGCTATGGTGTACATGCCCAACACACAATAAATTCCAGCTTAGGGATCAGAGAAAGCTAGGGACAGAGGCCACATTCATGTTGTAGTATGTATTAGTATGAACTTTACCTTTTGTTACCAAAAGGCATGCCAATGTATGAATAAATACCCCATATTTTGTTTTTCCACTTACCAGTTGATATACATTTGTGTAGGTTCCACTTGGGGTTGTTATGAATTTGTGTGTATGTACCATAATGTTGATGTGAACATTCAAGTACAAACCTCGGTGTGGACATGCCTTTTCATTTCAATTGAGTATATAACCAGAAATGAAATTATTGAACGATAGGATTACTCTGTCCTTAGCATTTTAAGAAATGGCCAAACTATTTCCCAAAGTGACTGTACCATTGTACAGTTCTCTCCAGGAATTATGAAGGTTCAAGTTTCTCTGCATTTTTGCCTATAATTGTTGTTGTCTACCTTTCAGTTATAATTATTATAAGTGTGAAGTGGTTGCAGTTTCACATTGTAGTTTTAATTTGCATTTTCTTAATAATAAGAAGGAGCATCTTTTCTTGTGTTTACTGGACAGTCATATAATTTGTTTGGGGTAATGTCTATGTAAATCTCCTTTTTTCTTGCCATCGTTCATACCCTAAAAAGACAGTTTTGTTTGGCATAAAATTATTGTTGTTGTTGTTAGGTGCCATTGAGTTGGATCCAACTCATAGCAACCTTCATAGGGTTTTCAATGGCTTATTGTTTTGGGATTGCCTCAGAAGTGGATTGCCATGTCCTTCTCCCATTTTTGTGGTCCTGGGGATCAAACCCAGGTCCTCAGAGAGTGCAGAGATGCACTCTACCAACTGAACTAAACCCTAGCCCATACAATTCTTGGTGTATAATTATTTTAGCATATGTTGTTGTTGTCGTTAGGTGCCATAGAGTCAGTATCCGACTCATAGCAACCCTCATGGGGTTTTCAATGGCTGACTGTTTCAGGATTGCCTTGGGAGTGGATTGCCAGGTCCTTCTCCCATTTTTGTGGTGCTGGGAATCGAACTTGGGACCTCAGAGACAGCAGTACAGTGCTCTACCAGCTGAGCTAGGACAACACTATTCTATTTTTCTTCTGGATTTTATTGCTGCTATTGAGGAATTGGGCTGGGATTTAGCTCAGTTGGTAGGGTGCTGCGCTGCAGTCTCTGAGGTCCTGAGTTCAATTCTCAGCACTGCAAAAATGGGAGAAGGGCCTGGCAATTCACTCCCAAGGCAATCCTGAAACAGTCAGCCATTGAAAACCCTATGAGGGTCGCTATGAGTTGGATACTGACTCGACAGCACCTAACAACAATTGAGAAATTGGCTGTCAATCTAATTGTCCATTTCTTTCTACATAATCTCTTTTTCAAATGTGTTGTTCATGCTTATAAATTTCTATTTAATACTCATATTTTCAGTCCGCTTTAAAATTTTTTCAACATAGTAAAAACTTTGTTTTATAACAAGCATTTTGAATATTGAATGTACCATGGACTGCCAAAAGAACTAATAGATCTGTCCTAGAAGAAGAGCAACCAGAGGGCTTCTTCGAAACAAGGATGAATAGATTGTGTCTTACATATTTGGGGCCATGTTGTCAGGAGGGACCAATTTATGGAGAAGGACATTATGTTTGAGAGAGTGGCAGGTCAGTGAAAAAAAGAAGTCCCTCAACTAGATGGATTGATACAGTGATTGCAACAGTGGGTTTAAACATAAAAAAGGTAATGTGCCTGGCACAGTGTGGGGGAGTGTTTTGTTCTGTTGTACATAGAGTTACTATGAGTCAGACCCGACTAGATGGCACCTAAAAACAGCATTTAAAAATTGACTATCTAAGGTCTTTACAAGTCTGGTTCTGTTTTCTATTGTTGCTACTGGCTCTAGCTCACAGTACCTTGCTTCTGTATAAGCTTTTTAACTTTTGGCTGTGAGTTCATGTCAGTTGGAAATTAACTGTTTGATACCTTGAGTCCTGAGTTGAAGGTTTATTGTTCCTGGAAAGATTTGTGTTTATTTTTGTCAAATGCCAACAAGAAATTCCTAAGATCACCTTAAAATGTATTCTTGGCTTGAGTTTTTTTATTTTTTATTTTTTAATTAAAACTGTACAAGTAATAGGAATGAAAATTAACATCACAAGCCTGTTGAATTAAGAATTTTCAGGAACAATTTCTCACCCACTTAGTGCCAGCATAGACAGAGCAAGTTATCAACTGTCCCCTTCTGACAGTTGGGTTATTTCTAGTTTACCCTTACATTGAGGGCATAGCCCTATGGGGTACCAAATTTATGTAGGAATTTTCTGCCAGACTTCCCACCTCAGGTATGAGGGCTTACCTCCTATCTCATACCATCCAAACAGAGACTCAGCAAAACCAGGGATAGTTGATGCTCCCAGGTCACAATCTACCTTATATTTTTGGATCCCAGATTTTACTCTGTATTTTGTTTGATCCTGAGGATTTCTTATACATTTATAATTCAGTCATATTTTTAAAAAGATGTTTTTCACATCTTATCCAGCATCTTAATTATTTTTATGAGGATAGTTCATGGTAATAATTGCACCGTACTGTCAGTAATGCAAATGTCTGTTTCTTTCCTTAGGATAAATTCCTAGGTATACAATTGTTATATTTAATAAAGGTATGCAAATGTAAATTTTTGATGCATGTTACTATATTACAAAGGCTTAGTTTCTGTTCAGTAAAATAAAACAAAACCAGAAAACCAAATTGCTAATCTCAACCATTTGCCAAATTCCTTTTATTCTTGACTCTAACATCCACGAAAGGAAATGTGAATGTGATTTACATCTGGACAATAGATAAACTTATAAAAGAAACCTTAACACCCCCCACCCCAAATCAAATTATGTGATGTTTTATAACTGGTCAAATAGGAGTTCAGAAAAGACAGGCGCATTTAAATCTGGTCCTACCATGTCACACCTTAGCTTGGGAAGTCCTCAGTGGTTACCCATTGCCTTTAGGGTCATGTGCAGAGTCCTCAGAGTGTCCACATGACCTTTCATTGCCTAATTCCTGCCTCATCTCCATCTTCAGCTCTCCTAACTTGCTGGTTCCAACCTGACTGACCTTGTCTCTGTGTTTAAATGTACCACTAGCCCTCACGGCCTATCTACATGTCCTTTCTTGCCTCCCACTTGCCTGCCTAGCCGACCTATTCATCCTTTAGACCTCAGCTCACATGGAACTTTTTAAGAGAGGCTTTATCTGGTATTTTGCCTCACACACACAACACACACTAAGTATCCAGATAACTGACCAACCCAGCATCTCAGAGATAGTGACTAGGTTCTTGCAACTCAGAGCATCTAGTTAACACAAAAGAGCTAGAGAGGGAGAGCGACAGAGACCAAACTTGCTTAAAGCATCCTGTTCCTTTCCCCACGTGAGTGTTTGTAGTAGTATTAGATATCCATGCCCTCTGCTAGAACACAAGACTGTGTCCTAGAACCTGACTCATTTTAAAGATGGCTGGCTACGTTAAAAAGGATTTTTAAGGTGGGGCAGATGAATGACAACAGATCACCTTGGAAATCATAAGAGAAGTGGAAAATTAAGAAAACCAAAGAGAAAAGACCAAAGAAATTTTAATAGTTTATAACTCTGCAAGGAAATATGAGCAGTTCTCTTTGATCTAAGCAATTGTCATATTATGGTAGACCCCTATGACCAAGTCACGGAGCTGGGGCAGGAAGGGGTAGGATAAAAGGAGACATGCTCATTGTCTAGACTGTGTTGTTTAGGGTGGCGAGTCAAAGTTGTCAAGCATTGATTTGGGTTTCAGAGGATGTTTGCAGAATCTCTTCGCCTGAATATGGAGAGCCTTTCCTTTCCATGTTGTTGTTGATTTCTCATTAGGAGGCTGTAGAAAAGACCTCTAGTTTTTGCATTCCTGTGGGTTGATGGTAAAGTTTCCTTTTCCCTTTTCTTTTCTTTTTTGGTGGCTGGCTTTGATTTAAGGGGTTCTTTCAGCTCATTTTAGCATTGATAATGATCTCCAAGGGTGCCTTTCCCGTGACATGCTAAACAGTTGCTCTTCCTGTCAGATATCAGAGTAATACTGCTTCTGCTGTTCTTGAAACAATCACCAACATTCAACCCAAAGAGAGTGGAGGCGGAGTGGGCGAGACCCGGGAAGCCATTGTTTATAGATTATCTGAAGACATGCTGAGCAAGCTGCCCCCTGATTATATTCCTCATGAGGTAAGCCATGCCTTTGCCCCCTGGTGCATAGGACTATCTTGGTGCTCCAGCAAGCTGAGCACAATCCTAGAACAGTACATTTTGGTCTCTCCCTCTGTCTGCTCATTTCTTCTCCATTTTCAACTTTTTTTGTTCCTTTTGGTCTTCTCTTCCTACCCTTTCTCAAGCATCATGCAAATTACCATCTTCACTTGTTCTCAGACCTTTCTCCTCTCCCTTTTTACTCCACTTTCTCTTTCAGTTGCCTATTTTGTAGCCTTTTCCCATCTCAGAGCTCCTGGCTTTGGATGTCAGATGTCTTTACCCTCTAGTCTAGAAACCTCTCCTCATGTTTCTTGCCCAAGCCTGTTCTGTCCATTCTTTTAGCTTACCTTTTCTTTTTGTCTCTTGCCCCTTACTTTTCATTTTCTTAGTGTTCTTAGCCAGAGAATAGGAAAATGAGTTATTTAAATAAATCTCAGCAAAATGGATGGTGATAATTCTCTACTTCTTCAGCCTCACAGGTGTTAGCCTATTTACCTAAATCACCATTTAGGAACTTTTTTTTTAATCTCAAGACTCCTTTACAAAATGATAGAAGGCTCTAAAGAGCTTTTCTTTATAATACCTACTGATATTTAGTGTGTTAGAAACATACTGAGAAATTTTTTAAATATTTATTATTTTATTTTAGAAGAACAGTAATAAACCCATTACATATTAACATAAGCAACCTTTTTATTTTTAAAAAGTATATTTCTCAAGGCAAAAAATATCATCAAGAAGAGTGGGATTGTTGTACTTTTTCCAAATCTCTTTAATGTCTGGCTTAATAGAAAACAACTGTGTTCTCGTATCTGCTTCTGCATTCAGTCTGTTATATCACATCACGTAACCTCTGGTGAACTCTACTGTATACTCATGAAAGCATAGAAGAGTCAACTAACATCTTAGTAGTATTATGAAAAAAAAAAGAAGATTAACCTTGAAGGCTCCCTCCACAAGGATCTCAAGGGCCCACTGGGATTCTGAGCCACACTTTGGGAAATGCTGATCTAAATAATTTCTATGGTACAGTGCCTGGATGTTCTGAAAGTTTTGTCAAGAATCATCAAGTTGACCTCCTTCTTCATGCAGGAAGACAGGGATGGGTCCTCTGGCAGCCCAGGGCCCCCTCTCTTCTGTTTTCAGCCTCTATCCCTCACCACTATGGAGACAGCCTCACCCATGTCCTAGGCTGGGCTGAGGCAAATTTAGCTCCTCAGTGAAAAGATCAGAAGCTGATGCCTGAATGCGGGTGTAACTGTGGCCTCTGTCCGCAGTGATATGCCTCCCCAGGTCTGGGAAAAGATGCACTTGGCAGCTGGGTTCCCCCCATGGCTACCTGGGCTCCAGGCTTCCCACCAGCAGCTGGTACAGGAAGAGGTCATAGTTTGGGGTGGGGGCCTCTTTTGAAGTACATCATATAGCTTTCTTGCTGTCCTTTTTTCCTAGAGTTGACTATAGAAATATTGCACATCGGCCCTTGAATTGTTTCATGCTTGAACTTTTTGGTCTTTAACTAATACTTCTGAGTGAATTTAGTTCAGTGCTTGATCACTTGCTGAGCACTTGACCACCATGCTAAAACCTGTATGAGACACTGCACTTAGCCGTGATACTTCCAGGTGACACAAAGGGGAAAGCAGAAAGTGCCATTTTGTGTGTCAGTTTTCAGCAGTCAAGACCTGTCCTAGTGCTGTGTTCATGATCGCATGCCTTTTTTTTTTTTTTTTTTTTAAATATAGTCATCATGGCACCCAAGAAACTTTACAGTGCTAAAAGTGAAGGAAAGAGAAAAACAGTAAGAACAATTGAATTTTTAAAAAAGAACATATTGTTAACTATGTGAGTGGCATACGGGTGTCTGAATTAGCCATTCAGTGTGATGTTGGAACCAATAAATACATTAACATCATTTCTTATGAGAAAAAAGTGCTGGGCCCTCAAACTGATGGGCACTCTACCAGCTTTCCAGAACAGAGTGTTGTTGAGTGCTGAGGTACCACTCTATTTGACTGGGCGTTGTGGTACACACCTATAATCCCAGCTTCTTGGGAGGCAGAGGCAGGAGGATTGAAAGTTTGAGGCCAGAGGCAGTCTGTGCAACTTAGTGAGGACTTTTCTTAAAATAAAACAATGAAAAAATGGGGGGCTGGAGCTGCAGCTTGGTGGAAGAGCACTTGCCTAGCATGTGCAGGGCCCTGGGTTCAACTCTTCAGTACTGGAAAAAAAAGAGTGAAAACATTATATTTGTCTGGGTACATGAAATCTAATGATTTATCTTGCAGCTGAACCACTGTGGCATCCAATCTGGTCAGATCTTAGAAACTAAGCAGGGTTGGGCCTGGTTAGTACTTGGATGGGAGACTGCCTGGGAGCACCAGGTAGGCTTGGGAGAAGGACCTGACAACTCTCTCCCAAAAAACAACCTGCCATTGAAAACCCTATGGATAGCAGAGAAGCACTAACAATACTGTTTTGCCTGTTGTACGTAGGGTAGCTATGAGTCAGACACCAACTCGATGACACCTAACAACAATATTACTAAACTCTATGTCTTCTACTGTTCCTTTATCCTAATCATCTTTCAAAACTTAAAAACAAATAAAACATTAATTTTTTGGGGGGGGACTTTATTTTCTATGATGCTTTTCTATTGCTCCCTTTGATAAATTCCTTCACAAATTAATTCTTCCTCAGTCAAGGCTTCCACACCTACCCAGTTGTGTTTTTTTTTTTTTTTAACCAACTTCTATGATAAGCTCTGCTAAACAACAATTCAGAAATCTAAGGACAAAAAGCAGAGATGTTGGTAATTTGGTATTCTTTAAGATGCTTAGAATATTTTAACTATAAATAATTGGCCTGTTCACTCAACTGATTTTCAGTCACTTCTGGACCTGATTGAATACGGTTGAACAATTAATGGGAGTAATACTTGTAAGCACCCAGTTCCCAGTCTGAAGTTTTCCCAAGCACCACGTTTACTCGGTCATTAGAATCAGGTCACAATGGGGCAGCAGCTGAGCACTCATTACGAGCCAGGCCCGTGCTAAGGGTTATGAACATTTTGTCATTTAGTCCTCAGGATAGCACCAACAGAAACCAAGCCAGGTGAGAGAGCACGAATTTGAACACAAAGCCTTCTGGTTCCAGAAGCTATGATTGTAACCAGTTTTAGCATGTCATGAGGACTTCTAATGATACAAGTATTTTCTTGCCTCTTAAAACAATTTTTTGTTTCCACTGTGTAGATGGGTACCAAGGCATTTGGTTAAGATATTGAAATCAATTGCTTCATGTAGGAGCAGTTATTAAGGACATACTTTCAGTGTTCATTGTGTGTTAGCTTCACAAGACAGTATCTGTCAGAGACAGAATGTCCATTATCAAAGATTTTAAAAACTACCATGTCAGGGGCTGGGGTTGTAGCTCAGTGGTAGAACACTTGCCTAGTATGCTGAAAGCTCTGGGTTCCATCCCCAGCACCACAAAAAAACCTGCCATGTGAAAGTGAAATAAAATTTACTCTAAGCCAGGTGTGATGATGCACACCCATAACCCAGCACTCTGGAAACAGAGGCAGGAGGATATTGAGTTCAAAGCCAGTTTGGGCTACATAGTGAGGTTGAGGCCAGCCTGGGGTACACAGTGAGGCCCTATTTCAAAAAACAAAACAAAACAAATAAGTCCTTACTCTATACAGCTGTACCACAGGGATGGTATTACCAGAGAGTGTTTAAAACCCTCTGATAATTTGAGCTATCCATATTCAGTTGGGGCCACTTCACCAACAATATTCTAGCAGAAACTGAGTATCAGAGATATCACTAAGTGGATTCCTACATGGGAGGGAGTTTGTACTGAGAGACATCTAAAACTTCACCCTGTTACAAGATCACATACATTTTATGTTTTTATTTTATAATGTACTCTTGAAAAATGTGACAGTAAAGTGAATTTTGTAAGTTGAAATATAATTGTACCACTAGTTTCCACAGTAAAAATGAAGCTCCATTACTGTAGAAGAGCCTTACCTGGTCCCAGAATCATAATGAAAGTCATACATAAGACCATAGCAAATCTTTAATTTTATTAACAAAAAGACAATTTTAGAGTAGAACAATAATCATAAACAAAATAAAATCAGTACTAAAATTATATTTCCTAGAGTCTGTTCTTTCTTCTTATTTTTATTTTTAAAATTAATTTTATTTATTTATTTTGGAATAAGCCTTGAATTTCTGGGTTCAAGTGATGCTCCTGCCTCAGCCTCCCAAGTAGCTGGGATTGCAGGTGCACCCCACCATATCCAGAAAGTTTCCTTTTTAAAACTCTAAGCACAGGTCAAGGTAATTTGTTTGGAAGGTCAGTGTACTAAGGGTCCCTGGGCTATTGATTTTATGTTGTGGTCAATACTTGGGCTTAATTTCCCACAATGGGGTTGCAAACATCTTCCTACAGTTTTCCTTTTTCTTAAGAGTGAATTTCCAAAGTATTCATGATTGAAATGGCATGTATGTGTTATTCAGTCACCAAGGTTGAAAGACTTGGGATGGAGACAGGGTCAGGGCACTGGAGACTGCAAAAATGTAAGTTCTAGAGCCAGGAAATTCAGGAGAAAACCTGAAGGTAGGTATGTGGGACTGGATCAGGGACCTCTATTGGGCAGAATCTGCAGGACTGTGATCCTGAGAAGCCCTGGGTTCGAGCCTATTTGGCTCACCCTGAGTCCTCATAAGGGACAGGCGTGGAAATCTGGCTCGCCCTGGCTGGGAAGGCTAAGGGTCTGAGACAACTCCCTGGGGTCTTTATTGTTAGAAGCCAAGATGGCACTCCCAGGGGGTCTTCTGGGCATGGTCTCGGTGGGTTTCCCACTGTTGTGTCCCTCCCCATAGATGGACAGTGCTCGGGACAATGCCACATATAGAATACGTAAGCAACTGTATATAAGGCTGAGCCCTTAAATAAAATTTGAGTCACTTCCCTGAAAGTCTCCCAGAGTGGTTATGTGTCTCCAGTGGTGCTCGCCTCCAGTAGGTTCGTGGGACGTCGTCTGCCTCCGGGGACTCCAGAAGAGAGATCCCCACAGACCTCTGCTAGCATGTTGGGCGGTGATTTTAGTATTATTTGCTCTGCCCTCATAGGTGGTCCCGGTAAGGCTGTTCAGTTTTATATCACTGCTTTTTTGGGAGTTTGTTCTTTGCCCTGTCATCTTTCACTCATTGGAAGTGACTGAGCTGTAGTAAAGCAGGGGTGCCCATTGCTGAAGGAAACTTCTGCCCAGTGCCAGAGACCTGTTCTGTAAAAAGAGGAGGTGACCCTGAACACCCTTCCCCCATCGCATGCCTCAGGGAAGGGATGTGGGGGTCTCTGGCAGAGAATCCTACAGCTACTGAACCTCGTGTTCAATTCTCCCCCACCCCATCGTCCATCCCCCTCCCTCTTTTCTGGTATCTCTTGGATTGTGATCAGCTGAAAGCTCAAACCCCTTCATGAGTTCCTGCCAGTGTTTGTAGTCAGTCTTTTCTTGGCATGTCACAAACTTGAAATGTGAAATGTGAATATTTTCCAATAATGGTTATGTTTTATTATTCCCACAACCAGAGGCTTTTGCACTGATCTCTTTAAAATGGTCAGTATGTGATATACCAAAAAGAACAAATGACAGGTGCTTCATGGCTCTCCTACAAAGTCAAATATTTTCATTGATTAGGTACGCCAATGCAACCATGATCTTAGGAAACGGCAGTTAATCATGTTCATGGAGACTGCACTGTAAAGATGTTGGCTTTCTGTTGGCTTTCTGTGACATTTCTAATAACAACTCTGTAAGCATAATGAAAAACTCTACTGTACTCTTACAAAGGTTAGATTGCAAGAGAATATTTAACTGACACTCAGTACTTAATCATTTGAAAGGGGAAATAGGTACAATTTTATTTCAGCTTTTTAAAGTACATTTCCAATTATCAACTAAGTATAATCAATAGGAAATAAAAATCACTTTTGTTGAACTAGTTTTTGAAGCTCAGAAAATGGGGAGCTTAATGGCAAGTTTGGTTCTGCAAGAGGTATTTTAGAGTTCATTTGGTCTGGAGAGATGCATTCAAAGGAAGAAAGGAAGTAAGAATATTGAGGTCGTTGAAAGAGAAATAATTAAAAAATCTTTATTGTATGTATGCTTTACTTTATTTTAGGTGAAAGCTCGTTTGATAAAGATGGGGCATCTTAATTCAATGAACATATTTCTTAGACAAGAAATTGACAGAATGCAAAAAGTCATTTCAATACTGCGTAGTAGCCTGAGCGATCTAAAATTGGCCATTGAAGGAACAATCATCATGAGTGAGGTGAGCTGTTACTGTCTCAGCATCATCTCCCTTTCCTGTTGCTGCTGTTGTTTTTTCTTCACATATTACAACCTTATATTCTTCAGAACTTGAGAGATGCCCTGGACAACATGTATGATGCTCGCATACCTCAGATCTGGAAAAGGGTGTCCTGGGATTCATCCACACTCGGCTTCTGGTTTACTGAACTTTTGGAAAGAAATGCTCAGTTTTCTACTTGGATATTTGAAGGGAGGCCTAATGTGTTCTGGATGACTGGTTTCTTTAATCCCCAAGGTATGTGCTCATAACAGAGTGAGTAGCCTTGGAATCCGTGAGTAGTTGGATGGTAGCCTTGTATGATGAAGCATCCTACATAAAGTGATACAAAGTATGGCTGGCAGGTGCTGGGTGTGTCCTTTCAAAGGCTGGGCAATTTGGATAATCCTCTATTTGTTTAGCAAATTCAGTCTGAAATTCTTACCATATTTCTTCCACAATAGAGTGGCAAGACTCCCCTTTTTCTGTTCACCCACTTCAGCAAACCATCAGTCTGTGGTTAGGACCCACAAAAGAGTAAAAAAATTAATTCCCTCAAACATTAGTTTTAAATGTGAAAAAACAAAAAAGAAAAAAAAATGCAACAAAAAGTAGTTATTGGAGAACTAATTTCAAAAAACCATCATGTAGAAAAAGTATTCAGTGAGTTTGGGGGGTTCCTCCCTTCCCATGAGTTTGATGTTTTTTCCCCCTTGAAGTGCTTTGTAGTTCTACTTCATTTATTCCTTCAGTCTAGAAATGTTTACTGAGAAAGTTACCAGACTGATGTCGTAGAGTTCATAAGGTTCAGAAACCCAACAACATTTTGTCTTACTGTAATACAGGTAGTTATACTTCAAGTAATTCTTGGCCAGAATGAAGAGACTGGAATGTTTTATGGTTTAAGCACTCAATAGCTCCATTTGTGATACAAATTAAGAAACACTCACAATTATTGATTTAGGATGAATTACTGCCACTCACAGCAATATGGTTGAATCTCATAAAATAATGTTGAGTAAAGACAGCCAAACACTACATTCTGTATGTCCCATTTATACAAAGGAGTAGGAGAGGCACAATGGATCTATGGTGTTAAAAGTCAGGTTGTGGCTCCCCTTAGACGGAGGGGACTTTGCGGGGGCTAGGAATGTCATATATTAATCTTCACACTGGTTACATGGCTGTGTTGCCCTGTTGAAAATCCTTTGAGCTGCATGCTTATGATCTGTGCAGTTACCTCTTATGATACTCCAATAACTATTATACCTTAAAATATACACTTGGTTATCTTCTATGTATGGACATTCATTCATTTGCTTTGTGCATTTTTGAGCACCTTAAAATTTTCTAAATTTTTAATATTAACCATGGTGATTTTTATGAGCACATCAAATTATACATAGTAAATTACTGTGTCTGTACCCTTTTAGATTTGTAAAGGGCAGCCGCCAGGTTTCATTGATCTGTTTTTCTCCCAGAATTTCCATTGAATATAGGGAGGAAAATTTTTGTTGTAGCTGAGATTCCATGTGTCTGCGTATGAGTGTTTTTCCTCTTTGCCAACCCTCCATTTGAGAAAGTCGTTGCCAGGTAATTCCTGGTTAAGGAACCTCCATTTGAGAAAGTTGTTGCCAGGTAATTCCTGGTTAAAGAGCCTGGATAAATAGCATCTAACTTAATAAGGATTGTTTAAGCGCCTCCTATTTGGCAGTCCCTCTGCTAGAGGCTTTTGACTGAGGGAGGTCTGAGACTTGATTCCTGTCCTAGAGGAGGCTGTGATCTGGTTGGTGCAACAGTCCCACGGGCAGCCTTAGCATGATGGGATAAGCACTCCACCCATGGGAGAATCAAGCAGAGGCCAGAGAGATCATTTCTGCCCAGGCAGGGCTCAAGAGGACAGTTGCAAGCAAGAAGCAGTGAGCGGGCTTTGCAGAGGCTGAGATGCAAAAAATGATGTTTCAGGCAAGGCCTGCGCAGAGACAAGGTGTGTCCGGCAGGACGAGAAGGCTAATGTGTCTCCAGCTCAAGAAGCAGGGGCATAGGCAGTGAAAATGAAGTTAGAACAGGTCCTCCAGAGGAGTTCTGGCTTTGCCATAAGACAATGGGCAGTCGCCACAGATTGGAAGATAACCCCAGGAGGTGGTAGAGATCTGCTGGAATATAGGGGTTGGCCAGGAGCAAGGAGATTCTTACCAGGGCTATAATGGAAGACAGCCCGGGACCTGAAGGAGGTGCAGAGGACAGAACAGATTTGATTTGACGTTGAGGGGCAGTGCTTAGGCTAAAGGCCGAGTACAGGACAGGGAGCCATGGAAGAGGGACAGGTTGGGTGGCAAAGCAAAGGAGCACTGGACTTGTCAGCTGATAACTGCTAGGGCATACAGATGCGGGCATGTGTGGCAGACCTGGAATTCAGCAGAGGCTCCAAAGGACCAGAAGTTTTAAAATTGAGAAGTTGTTTGACTGTATTTTTGATATTCAGAAACCAGGGGAGTGGGATTGGTTCATCCCTGGCTTTCCTTAGGCATAAATGACTTAAGTTGTATCAGACATCATAGCAAACAATTCTTTCAGTGATTATTTTCTTTTCCCTTTTTCATTAAAAATATAATTTACAATTATTGTTGTTGTTAGGGGCTGCCGAGTGGGGTCCAACTCATAGCAACCCTCATAGAGTTTTCATTGGCTGATTGTTTCAGGATTGTTTCTTTCGGGAGTGGGCTCCCACATCCATCTGCCATTTTTGTGGTACTGGGGTTTGAACCCAGGTCCTCAGAAGGTGTGGAGCCACGTTCTACTGATTGAGCTAAACCCCAGCCCATAACTTCAAATAGGAAAGTGTTAATCTTTGACACTTCGAACTAATCTTTAATTGAACTGACTTAATTTTCATGAACTAGTCTTTAATGGTTAATATTTGTTAAGAAATGTTACAAACGGAACAAGGTTTAAAGAAATGCAAATGATGTCCCTTTCAGTTAACTTCTCGATTGCCATCACCTGTTAATAATATTAATCCTTTCTCTTTTCTTCACTTTTGTTTTCATGTTAGACTTTGAATCTTTCTCTCGGATTTCTATGTCATGGAAGCCGCAAGGATTATTCAAGCAGGCAGCCTACCTTTTACACATAAGGACCCAAGTACCCACATGCACACATGCGCCCCTTATCTATGAATGCTTTCTGATTGTTGCTTGGAAGACTGGAGGTTGCCTCTTCCAGCACTAATTCTTTCTCTGCTTCCTTTTCCTCCTCTTCACACAAGGAACAAATTAGTTTCTGTTCCACATCACTTGGCCAGATCTAGGAAACAGAAAGGTTACAGCACTCTCATGCGCGTTCACAGGCACTGTGCAAACGTAAAGTCCTTTCCAATCAGAAGCCTCTGTGGCCTCCACTTGACATCAACAATAGATTTCTCAACATAAATGCATCTCCTGAGTTTTATGTCTTCCCACTCTCCTTCGATAAAATAATCTTCCATTAGTCCAAAACATTTATGAAAACACAGTGCAGTTTGCAAAGAGGCCAAGATTTCATCACAAATATATATAATCAGACTTGCCTAGACTAGAAAGAAGGCTGCAACACACTTGAATATGTTTTACTCACGTGTGACTTGATTTTTATCATCTTAGAATGTCTTAGGGCATCTGACACTGCCTGCTCTGTTTCTTAGCATGCCCCTGGTCACTCCTCCACAGACTTTTTTTGGGGGGTACTGGAAGTTGAACCCAGGGCATTGTGCTTGCATGTTTTGCAAGTGCTGGACCACTGAGCTGCACCCCCAGTCCATTTTTTTTTTTTTACTTTTTGAGACTAGGTTTCGCTAAATTACACAGACTGCCCCTGGTCTCGAACTTGCGATCCTCCTATCTCTGCCTGTGGAGTTACTGGGATTACAGGTGTGCAACACTGCACCTGGTTCCTTCACAGACTTAAGTGATTTGGCAGCCCATACTACCTCAAAGACAGGTGGCATGCTTCATTTCCTCCCTGGTCACTGTCTGAGCTGATGATCTTTGCAGCACTGCTTATTTGCCTTATGACCAATTTGATATTTTGTCCATCACATTTGAAGAGGCTGAGTCAGCCACCATTGGAGCTCAGCTGGTATTTTCAGCCACCCTCACAATTATTTCTGTAGCAATTGATGAGCTCAACCGTGTGGCAATTAGATTTGATTATGAAAACAGTCGAGCTCTCTGCATCTATGACCCTGTGATATTTGTTCAATGGCTCAGCTTCCCCAGTGCGTGGAGTTGCCTCCCAGCAGGTTTCTCGGCTAAGAGGCTTTGTCCTCCTCTGCTGGGTCTTCCTGGCAGGCGTGGGTGCATGGTTCATGTAACCATTTAGGACAGTGCTTCACAGGGTCCTCAAGAAGGACTGCTTTGGTCTCTTTTCCACACAAGTATAACTTTCTCAGAGCAGCGTGGACACCTCGTTAAGATTCTGGTGTGGGAGCTTGTTTATGTGTGTGTAGGGGGGTGCACATATGTGTGTGCATGGGTCTGTGCTGAGTGTGGGGATGTGTTTAAGCCCGGCCAGCGTGAGTTGTAATGGGCTTGACGAAGCCGGTGTATCAACTGCTTTTCAAATTCTTTTCCATAGCCACACTTGGCCATTTGATGTTGGGTGTGACTCACAGGTACTGCACCCCACACACCATCCCTCTGTGTTAGATGGAACCAAGCCATATCATTCTTTTCCAAATGTTTAGCTTGGTGTGGTGCTTTGCACCACACACATGCCACGCCCTATGAGTTTTGTCGATTCCTTTTTTCTCAGTGTCTTGACAAGCCATGCCAGTCTTTTATAGCAGATGTTAGTACCAACATATTATCCCCTCACAGGAATCACGACTTATCAGTTTTGGAGGATTTTGCTGAGGTAAGGAGATGCGTGATTCTTGTCCTCTTGTCTTTGTGTTGGTTTTCGGGGCAATGTCATTGTCTAGTTGCAATTTTCTGAATGCTCGTGGAGCGTGGTTATAAAAGCTGCTGTTTGTTGAGGTGGAAAAGTACACCAAAGTTTAGGACTGGCAGGGAGTGGGGGCAGCTTCTCGGCTAATGGCAATTATTAGCATGCCCCGGTACAGCTGTTTGTTGAACCAGAGCTGCCCCTCGTGTCTGAAGGGATCTGGGCAAATGGAATTCAAATAACAGCACTAACCGATTCTGTTCCCAAAACCCAGAACTGTGGAAGGACTGGACGTGTTTGAAATGCCTCTGCGTGGATGACAGCCTGCTCTGCTTGCCTTTGTGTGTGAGGAACTTTTGTGCGCTGGCCTTGGTCTCAACCTCATCTCATAGTTCTCGTCTTACACTCGGTCACCCTCCATACCAACCACCCAGTCTCTCATAAGGGGGCTGAGATCATCCTGTTGAAACTACTTTCTCCAAGGCCATCATTCCTCATGGCTTCCTGCCAACTTCATGTCCTTGAACATAGCTCAGATGCCAATTTTGAAACCTTTTACACCTTGGCTTCCATGCATGACCTTCCTTGGTTCTCTTTCTGGCTCTCAGAAGTCTGCTTCTCACCCACATTCTTGGCTTTTCTTGGGCAAGTTCTACCCTTGGCCTCAGCCACCTCATTGATGATGAGTAGTTACAACTTTCTCATAGGTATAACTATTCATCTCTCCCTACAATGGACTCATCTAAAGCCCAGCCCCAGTGTAGATTTCTGCTTCCTCATTTCTGGCTGCCAGGGTAGAATCTTCTGTTCTCCCATGAACCTCACCACGATCGTAGTCATCTTCTTCCCAAACCATCCTCATGGGGATTCTGCGTTTCCTTGCATCCCATCCTCCAGATCATGCAGACTCTAGTGGACATACCCTCGCCACTAAATGGCTTGGAAGAGGGAGACCAGGAGTACATAGGTCACAGAAGACAGAGGGAAGGGAGGGTGGTAAGTAGTAACAGGTGCTGCCAGAGGACAAGCCAGATGGGCCTATAGTGGTCAGGTGGGCACCTCAATAAAAAGACTGTCCACAAGAGAAATCCCAGGGGAGCAGGTGGGAGGCGGAGGAGTCAGATTACAGGGTTAGTGAGTGAAATGAGGAAACGAAGAGAGACCGAATGACTACGGACAATATGGGTAATTCTCCCAAGAGATTTGGCTTCGAAGGAGAGAAGCAACTTGGAGGATAGTTGTAAGAAGAAAAGATTTTCTTTTTTTCTCTTTTAATGGTAGAAGCTTGAGCCTTTTTCAAATGCTCCATGTGGAAGGAGACAGGAGGGACAGAGGAGGCGGTCAGGAGATAGAGAGATGGGGAGAGAGAGAGAGAGAGAGAGAGAGAGAGAGAGAACGAGAACCACCAAAGATACCAGAGAATGGGTAAAGGAGGCAGGCAGGGGTGTGTACCACTGCAGTGACACGTGGAGAAATGTGCTCCTGGCAGGTGTAGGGACACCTGAATGCCTCGCCCATTGTATCAAGAGTAGAAAGGAAGGAGTGAGCCTAGATTTTCCTCATGGATGAACTGTGTGGGCATGGCGGCAAGAAGTTAAGGGGGTTCTCATTTGGCGCTTTCTATTTTCTGTTTAAAGAAAGAGGTGAGGTCATCTTGAGAGCAAGAAGGTGTTGGAGGAGAGATTTTCAGGAGAATATAGCAGAGAATAGCAGAAGCTCAAGGAAGGTTAACAAAGGGGACAGAGAAGGACTACTAAATGGTTTTGAGAATCCCGTCGAGGTTCTTGATGGAAGCTGTGGTTTATGGTATCTTTCAGCAGCCTGGCATCAATGTAAGAATGGGGACATTTAGATTCATCCGTGTTTGGGATTTTGCCTGGCAAGTGGTGAAAAGCATAGAGCTGGACTCATCAGGAAAGCAAGTGAAGAAAGGGGGTGGAGTTGAAGAGTTAAAAAATTGGTGAGGCCCAGGAATGAAGAGGTCAGGCTGGTGGTTGGGATGTGGGGGAGACCCAGATGCTGATTAGCATCTGGTGATTGGGAGCAGATGGGCAGATGGCAGGAACAATGAAGGGTGGGGCCATGGCCAGAGGTTCTCATAAGGGATGGCAGAATGGCTGGGAAACACAAGGTCTTCAGGGCTGAGCCAGGTCCTAGGAAAGACAGAAAGATGGAGAGAAGTTTTAAGAGGTGGAATTATGCCACAGGGAATAGTGGGAAGGGCTGGAATGGAAGGCAGAAGTGGGACTTGGGGTCAAGGGAAAGAGGCGTAAAGTAGCACAAGGAGAAGACAGACTAGTTTAGGGAATTACATTTCAAAACATGGGGCACAGTATGGGTGGTGGGTCCTAGCATGACTCCCAGCTCTTCCCTGCATACCCAGTCATCAGATTAATGACATTTCAGAGCACCTCTGTGTCCCAAGGGGTCCTGGAATGCACCAGCTCACCTTATTGGCAGCCTTCCTGATATTTTACTTGTACTATGAGCCCCTGCTCTTCCCATATGTTAAACTAGTTCTTAAAACAACTGTGGGTCAGTAACTATAAGTAACCCTGTCTTGTGGAGGCATTTACAGAGTGATAGTTCTTGAATGTTCGTTCCCCAGTAGAGTCACTTGGGGTGCTTTTAATACATACTAATGACTGGGCCCCCAAACTAATTACATCATAATGTCGGGGGCTAAGAACTCTAGAGTCTATACTCAGTCATTCTGATGTGTGAAGAACCTTGATCTTAGACCTTTGCTGCCCGATGTGCAATCTGCCAGCTAGCAGCATCCTCATGATAGAAATGGAGAACCTGAGGCCCCACCCTTGACCTACCTACATTGACAGAACAGGCATGCTGATTACAGCCCCTTGCCAAGATGGTTCCTGTGAACAATAAAGTTTGAGAAGAAGCCCTTTCTTGAAACAGCACTGATGCCAGGACCCCACTGCCAAAGATTCTGATGTTATTGATCTGGACTGTGGTCTGGCAATCAGGAATTTTCCAAGCTTCCCTGGTGTTTCCAGTTCTCAGCAGTTTTGGATGTCTGCCTCACAGCATCCAGCAGAGAATTCTGAAAGGTGCCCAGTGCATTTTCATTCAACTGGGTCCATCAACCTCATCTTGGTTAATTATTTCTGACCTTTTATTTAACTTACCAGTGAACTACATTTGCTTCTCATTTGGGGGAAAAACTGTCTGTCATAAACTTGTGGCAGGAACATCATTTCTCCTCATCTTCCAAGCTGCTACTGAGAGGCTTGGTAACTGTTTAGACAGGAAATTCTGTATGACCTAAGACCCATTACAGAAGAACTGGTCATTTATTAAAGAAAAATAATGTTGCCCATTAATGGTATAGGACCATCATTACAGAATACCAACCAATGCCTTATAAAGTGGAGAAGAGCAACCTTCCTGAGTAGTTATTTCTTTCATCCTTTTCTAAGACCTTATAGGAAAGGATACTTAAGGAATTCCACAGCTTTCTTTAAGCCAACAGATTGCACAAGTCAAAGAGTAGTTTGCTGAAATGTTGGATTGCTACTATTATAGGAATTAACACATAACGAGTGTTATTTAAATCTTGAGTTTCCAAAGAGTATTCCTAGTATAAAAGTGATTTTTTAAAAAAAGAACAAACTTGACAAGTGTTTTAAGAATTCATTTTATGCTTTACAAATATGAAGGGGAAAAAATTTAAGCATCTCATTTAGACCACATGTAACTCAGTTGTTTAAATAGTCAAATCATCCATTTTCACGTGGGTGATTAAATCTCTTGAAGAATAGAAGGTTATTATTGCTGAAGACTTTCCCAACCCTTTTATTTCTTCCTTCAAACACATGAACGTATGAATCACTTTTCTACCACTTTCAGAATCATTAAAACTAAATTCATGCCAAAGCAAAAAACTTATCTTTCAGGTTCTTATAAAGAAAACCTTATCAATGGTCTTTAAAAATTATACAGGCTTTGGAAAGAACAGATTTTGATTCTGTTACACTTGATATCATTCATCAAGAAAGATGAATTTATTTATTTATTTTAAAACTGGCCACTTTTTGAATGTCACAAAATCACATTCTTTTTAGGAAACCCAAACAAAATCATCAAGACTTGAAAAATTATGTATCTTCTCCACATTCTCTGAATGGAAATGGTGCACAGAACAGTTCCACTGTTAGGCTTCATATATATTTCTTTAGCATTTTCCTTCCTTAAAATTTCAAGCTGATGTTCAAGGTTCCACCTGTTGGCATACCAAAGGTTGCCTCCTACAAATTACAAAATTACTGTTGAAGTCTGCTAGGCAAGATCATGCATACTCCCTCTGACAATATCTGAAATCTTTGAAGCAGGTGTATTACATAAGAGAAAATCCAGCCTGTTCCTTATATGGCACCTCTGGCATTGTCTCAAGAGTTTTATAGAGGGAGGTTAAACTCGCAATGCAGTTGGAACTTAAAATCTTATAGAAAAAAATTCAGTTTTTCAACTTGTCCAGAGAGATGGTTAAGACCAGGATCCGTGCCTCATACATTAGGACTCTGTAGATTCATCGATGTGATGAATTTTAAAATATCATAAAACAGGGTCAATTTAATTTGAAGTACTCACCTTGGATATATAATGTCTAATACACCACATGGGTGAACACTTAACATTGAATAATGAAAATGACATTTTCATGGAGTGACTTATGAGAGTGAGTGGGGTTTTTCTATTGTGGTTGTATGTACTACTGACCAGCCAACACTCAGTATTTTATTACTAAAGTATGGGGCCCCCACTGCTTAAAATGGAAGTTGGCATAATCACTTGCTGATCAGATCACCTGAAAGGACCCATGAAGAAAATAGGCAGTGACCAGCAGTTGCTGCCAGGCAGACTTCCACTATGCTTCCTGCCTACTCAAGGTAACATTTTAGAACACAAGACCATCCTTTTCTACTTTGATTCATTGACAAGCTTTTCTTTTGGATGAATGCAAAGTCCTTTCTTTAGCACCTCAGGTCCTGTTTTAGTGGGTGCTTTGAGTAAGCTTCCTAAGATACAAATACAACCAAATCACTTGCCTACTTTAAATAGTCAGGGGTTTTCCACCGTCCACAAAAGCAAGTACAGACTCTGCCCTGCAATATCATAACCTCTACCTTTGTTCTGCCCTTATCTGGCAGCATTGCTTCCCCATGAGCCTCACCTCCACCTCCGTGCCTTTTTTATATGCTGTTCCCCTAACTGGTATTGTCCCATCTGGAAAACTCCATCTTTTAAGAGTTGCATCCAACTTTGTCTTCTCAAGACTTCCAGGAAGCTGAGCACAGTGGCCTGTAATCCCAGTGACTTGAGAGGTGGAGGCAGGAGGATCACAGATTCAAGGCCAGAAGGCAGCCTGCGAAACTTGGCAAGACCATGTCTCAAGATAAAAAATAAAAAATCGGCTGGGGTTGCAGCCCAGTGATAGAGCCCTTGCAATGTGCAGGCCCTTGATTCAACCCCCAAGCACTGAAGGAAAAAGAAAGCCTTCCTGGAGCGGTCTTCCTGAGCGTTCTTCATACCTTTGTTTATAAAATGTGCTAATCCTCTGCCTTCCTCCACACACCCTCTGGACTGAGCTTCCTGACTCCTTTTCAGCATTGTGGTCATCCCACCCAGAACGGTGCCTGGAACATGGTGGCCACTCCAGAGAGAGCTGACAAATGAAAGAAAGAATGGCAACATGAGCTGCCCTCCAAGTGTCTAGCTTAGCGATGGCACGAAACTTGATTCTCAGTAAAGCCCAGCTAGGACCCTATTTCTTTCCAACCTCAAGAGATCTTAACTTGGTGCTTGTACTTAGGCTTTACAACCAGGGCTTCCAACCATGAAAAACTGGGTTCAGGTTCAGGTGTGGGTCCAATATTAAAATGTAGAGGGTTCAGGTTTGGTTTAGTTTGGTTTAAATTTTCAATCCCGTGTATAGATAGATGATTTGTTTTTCCATTTCCTCCCAAATTTTAAATAGCTAACAGTACCAATCAATCAATCAATCAATCAATAAAAAACTGAAGCCAAACCCAACTTTCCCTGGGTTTGGGTTCAGAAAATTTTTTTTAAATGCTTGAACTAGAGCAGGTTCAGGGTTTGGGTTCAGATTCGGTTTGAAGCCCTGCTATCTACATAGGATTTAAACGTGTGCACAAGTGGTATTACATGTTTATACCATAAAAAAAAGTGCTGAACCAGAATGGGTTCAGAGTTCAGATCCGGGTTTGAGTTTGAAGCCCTGCTTGCAACTCGGCCTTCCTCGAAGTCCTATTCAAAACCTATAAAATATGATCACTAAGTGTTGGTTTGTGAATGTGTTAGTTGTCTCTCAGAGTTTACTAATTTAAGAGGGGCAGGGACATACACATCCTAAAATTTTACTCACTTGAAAGCCTCATAATTTTCAATATCTACACAAAAGCCCGAATATATAGATAGGTCACAGGTAACACTTAAGGCTTTGAAGTCCATTTTGAAATTTTGAATATTTTTTCTAACATTAAATGCTACTCTCCAAAAAGACTTCTCTTACTCAATTGAATGGCATGATTTGCAAACATTAAGTTTAAAGAAAGGCCATAAGATACGGAGCCACATTTTATCTTAAAATAACTCTATTATGCACATTAAAACATGTAGCTTTCCTTTCCGGTGTGATTGCTTTGTTTGATCAAATTGAAAGTCAGGTTTCCTATTATGGCATTATGCCTTATTTCCTTAGACTAAATGAAATTGTTCCATTATAGCAAATAGAAGCTTGATAATGGTTTGATTTGAGTTTAATTGGAATGCTGTTTCTCAGAATGCTTTACCATTCCGGTCACACATTTGATACTGTGATTTTGAATAGAGACTATGAGCCAGGACTGGGCTGTGACCCTTATAGGATGTAAACGGTTGGAATCCTAGGAGACCAAGGCCCTGGCTGAGGTGGAAAGGGTGCTGTTCTCCTGCTGATGGGAAAAATTGAGCTCATCACAGTCCCCATAGAAACAAAATACTGGGAGACATGGCCCCCTGGGGTTCAGGCTCAGCTCTTCCCGGGATGGGCATGCTGTTCTGGAGATTGATCGTCAAATAACACTTAACATTGCTGCTTCTATGTTCCTAAAGTGGGCTGCACCAGGGGTACCAAAGTCTTGTCTCTTTTTTTCTTAAGGCTTCCTCACAGCAATGAGACAAGAAGTGACCCGGGCTCACAAAGGCTGGGCACTAGACACGGTGACCATCCACAATGAAGTTCTGAGGCAGACCAAGGAGGAGATTGTCACACCCCCTGCGGTAGGTGCTGCAGGGACAATTCTGGAGTAGTTCTGGGTAAAAGTTCAGGTTCTGCCTAAAGCTGACCTTGAGTGCCTTGGTTAAGACCATTTGCTTTGCAGTGAGGGTTACTTCTGTTGTAACCAAGAGACCTCAGTGCCAAAGCTTCCTCCGTCTGCTAGAGTGGGAGGGAGGTTAATGACAAGGTCCAGCTAGCCCTGGAACTCCCCAGGATACCTTGCTTCATAATTACAGGTCATACTTGTGTTTGCTTAGAAGGATTTCCACATGTCTCCAGCTGCTGTTGTGGGCTATTCATAGGATGCCCCATGGACAGCAGAGACTAACTGGAGTAGCAGGCTGCAGCACTGGGGACAGATCCAGCAGTATCCCCCTATACACTTTGGGACCCTAGGTGGAAAGACACCTTTCTGGGGAAAAGCAGGGACCCTGAGATAAGCAGATAACACCCAGAGCCACTTCTTGGACACTGATCTACTGAATGAACTTGGGCGAGTTCTTTAGCTTTTTTTAGCCTCAATTTCTTCTTCTGTAACAATGATTCAGCCTCACTGAGGGAAGTTGTGAGAATTTAAACGTGATCCTGTGGGCTTGGTGCCGGCCCCCCACAGATGTATTGACCCCACCCAATACATCTTAATCCCCCTTTTCTCTGATATTCATCACCTCATTTGTGAAATAGGCTGGGCTGGGTCAGATGATATCCTACACTCTGGCCAAGTTTTCTGCCACCTTATAGTAAAGATTGTCTTTCCACCGCTTTCCAGTAATTTGTCTCAGACTTCACCTCAAATACCTGTAAACTCTATATGGCTACCAACCTCTCTGCAATGTAACTTAGGTTCTTTGTATGATATGCCTCAAGATTTTCCCAGCTTCTACTTATTATGCAATCCCAAAGTCATTTCCATGTTTGTAAGGATTTGTTACAAAAGCACCTTGCTTCCTGGTGTCAAAATCTATATTCATTTCCTAGGGCCATTGTCATAAGTTATCCCAAACTAGGTGGCTAAAAGCAACATAACTTCATTCCCTCATAGTTTAGGAGCCCTGAAATCCCAAACCAAGGTATTGGCAGCATTGGTTTCTTCCAGAATGAGGCTCTGAGGAAAAATCTTGTTCTGAGCCTCTCTCCGGGCTTCTGGTGGTTACCGGCAGTCCTTGGCATTGGTTGATTTGAGGCTGCATCCGTGGTCATAGGCCTTCTTCCCTGTCTGGTATCTCTGCAGGTCCTCTTTTCTTATGAAAATACTAGTCATATTGGACTTAGGGCCTACACTAACCCAGGGTGTCCCTATTTAAACTGGTTGCATCTTCAAACTCCCTATTTCCAACAGCTGCATTCCAAGGTTCTGGACTGACATGAGTTTTGGGGTGACACTATTCTATCTGCCCCATCTTCTAACTATGACTCTTAAGGTCCTGAGATTGCAAGGACCCTATAGGGGGATACAACTTACCATAGGCTAGGTCCTCATAGTCACATTGTTCATGAAGGCAATTGTCAACCACTAAATTAACAGTGTGTTAACTCTTGCGTCCTCATTTTCTGGGATAGCCCCTGATTTTGTTGTCAGATCATGTGCCTCAGTTTGTGATTCAGAAAATACAGTCCTGCTTGGCGTTGTGGCACATGCTTGTCATCCCAGTGACATGGGGGGCTGAAGCAGTAGGATCTCGAGTTTCAGGCCAGAGGCAGCCTGTGCAACTTAATGAGACACTGTCTCAAGATAAAAATAAAAAAGGGGCTGGGGGTGCAGCTCAGTAATGGAGCACTTGTCTAGTATGCATGAGGCCCTGAGTTCAACCCCCAGTACTACACACACACACACACACACACACACACACACACACACACACACACACACACACACAAATACAGTCCTCATACTGTTAGCATACATGAGGGAGTTCAGAAAACACTTTGCAGCCAATCTCCTTATCCTTTATTACAATCTACATTTACTTCCCTTTACCTGCTTTGCTGAAAAATGGTCACCACCTTGTACCTAAATATATTTTATGAGCTTGCATGACTATTGGAACTCCTTTGTGATTCCCCTAGCCCTTTCTTTTATTAGTGGGTACATGTTCTGTGGCTCCCCAGTGCCTGCAAAATAAAGTTCAGACTCTTCAGCTTGGCTTCTGGACTCTTCCAAGGTGAAGCCCTCGCTTATTTTATAACCATTGACCCCTCTGCTAAATAAAACGCCTTGGCTTCTCCAGCCATCCTGCCTTTCTTTGTAGCATTGCTCCTGCCTGGGATGCCACCCTCTCTCCTCTCTTTTTAAACAAAGCCCACCCTTCAGGGCCCACTCCAAGCCCATCCCCTCCAGGGAGGCCCCTGAGCACTCCCACCCAGTGACCTTTCACTTCAGAAGTCATTGAGCTTAGCCTTAGAACCGATCATCAGCCAGCCCCAGGAACAAGTGTGTGCTGCCATTCAATCCTGGTCTTTTAAGTTTTTTTCTGTGTGTGTACCTTGTCTCCCCCATTTGAAGGTGAAGATTATGAGGGCAGATCCTATTGCATGAGTGAACAATGGGGAGAAGAGTCAGATGGTTTGGAACGACTCTTCCAGCTTAGCCCCTTCCCACTCCCCTCACTATACCACGCCTGTTCTCTAGGGGCGCTCTAATCTCACTTCATCCTCTGATCCAGATGGGGTTGAGCCACAGGTTGACTTGGCCATCACCACCTGAGGTCCCCCTGGGACACCAGCTGCAAACCCAGTTCCAAGCTCCCACCTCAAATGGGACCTTTTGGAGCTTTGTAGCTCCACACAGGTGATTTGGCCCTTGGGTTGCCCAGACAGGCCACCTCCAACATTCCAGTGACCAATAACAGGATATCTCTACAGTGCTACTATGCTCACCATATGCCCGAGAGGGAAATTGGTCCCATGAATGCAATGTGCCCAGTGGTGGTTTCTTCATCGGGAGGTGTTTTAAGACTCGTGCTTTAAGACCTTTATTACACTAATGGATGCTGTGCTTGTGACTCCTAGTTTTTTAAAAATCCTTATTTCCTCCCCCTCTGACTCTTCCAGGAAGGTGTGTATATTTACGGGCTCTACATGGACGGAGCAGCCTGGGACAGACGGAATGGGAAGCTCACAGAGTCCACCCCCAAGGTGCTCTTCACACAGATCCCAGTGCTGCACATCTTCGCTATTAACTCCACAGCGCCCAAGGACCCCAAGCTGTACGTGTGCCCTATTTACAAGAAGCCGAGGCGAACTGATTTGACCTTCATCACCGTGGTGTATCTGCGAACGGTGCTGTCCCCAGATCACTGGATCCTGAGAGGGGTGGCCCTTTTGTGTGACATCAAGTAGGTTCATCCCACCTGTGAGGGTGCCACGAACCACAGAGGCGGAAGGTGCTACTGAGAGACTCAGCTCATGTGAGTCTCTCTTCCCTAATACCTGCTTCATCACTCTTTCTCAATTAAAGAGTTGGCATTCTCCCATTGCTTGTGTGTTTCTTCCTCTCATATCATTATTCAAAGAGATGATTCTGAGTTCGTGCTTTTCATTCCCGGAAATCATATTCCCTTATAATTACTTGTAAAGATAAAATCCTATCTTTGTGTTAGAACACTTTGGAAGGTTTGAATTTTTAAAAATCTAAATGTGTTAATATGGTGCAGCCTAATAGAGGAAAACTTCCTTCTACTGACAATCACTTTCCTTGGAGTGAAATCTGTGTGAATGTGTCATCTTTTGCTGTTAAGTTTCCACTTCTTCCAATAAGGGGCTGGGGTTTAGCTCAGTTGGTAGAGTGCTTGCCCTGCACACTCTGAGGCCCTGAGTTTGACCCCAAGCACCGCAAAAACGAGAGAAGGACCTCACAGCCCACTCTTGACACAATCCTGAAACAATCAGCCATTGAAAACCCTATAATAGCAGAGAAGCACATAGTGCCAGGCATGGGACAGTGTCAGGGAGAGTGTTTCATTATCTTGTACATTGGGTCGATATGAGTTGGACCCAACTCGACAGCACCTAGCAACTTCTTTATTTATTTGAGACAGAGTCTTGCTAAATTACACAGGCTGCCTCTAGTCTCAAACTTGCAATCCTCCTTCCTCCTCCTCCTGAGTCGCTGGGATTACAGGGGCACGGCACCACGCCCAACTCCAGCAACGACTTCTACAAGTGCTTGTGGACTAGGATCTGGAGGGTCTGGGCAGTGCCCCTCAGCAGCACAGCTGGCGGGTATGACATGCGTGAGACAGAAATTAAATTTTATTTAATATTGCTTTATTTTATTCTTGTGGTGCTTTTGAGGCCCAGGCAACCCTGTGCCTCTGCCTCTCCCTCCCAGCCCCAGTTCTACAGGAGATAATGAAACACATTTCTAGGCAGCAAATGGAGAAAGGAAAACAAACTCTATCAAGTGAAATTAGGTTACGTGCTGAATGTCTTAAAAAGCAGAGTCTTTAAAAAGTGAAGCTGTTTCTTACTCTGTAGTTAGTCTGAAACTCAGTATGAACCTTTATTTCCTGCTAAAGGAAATTGTCAATTTACCAAAACAGATGGGGTCCTCTATTGAATTCTCATGCCGCTTCGGGATAGTGAAGAAGTGTCTCTCCTGGTCTTCTCATCTGGAGTCTTTTTGCTCGCCCCCAGCTGTAGCCACAAGCTTCATTTTCTGTCTGTTCTGAAGAAGGGGAATGTTTCAAGTTGCCCTACTCTTCTTTCATCCTCAGTTGCCCTGATCAGAGACATCAATGGTAAAACAAGATGGTCCACCAATAGCGCAAGTACGGTGTCCAGGGAAGACCCCAAAAGAAAGTCCACCATAGTTTGGTGTACTTTCAAACAGTAGAAAACATATTATGAAATGTGAGTTGTAGCAGTGGTCTCTGGTATGCTTCCAAGACCTATTCAATGTCAAAGCCATAGAACATTAAGAAAATAAAGTAGTCAAGCCCCTGGCCCAAGTATTTCAGCACTTCCTTGCCAAGACACACACAAAAGCAAAGCCAAGACACACACAAAAGCAAAGGTGGCAGTCTCTGGGGAGAATGTCCTCCTGAGCTGAGGCTAGAATTTAGAAGCACCTGCTGGTCAGGGTGGGCGCAGGGAAGCAAGAAGCCCTGCCATTGTAGCAAACCAGGCTGCAGCTTCCAAAACAAAACAACCAAGCCTTTTGCTAAAACAGTTGAAGACAAAGGCATAATCTAAACCCCTGGATGTCACCATAGGTTCCATGTTCTCTAACGACACACATATCTTGGTGGGGGGGAACTGGAGAAAGAGATTGAAACGATGTGAACCTAGCAAAGGTCTTTGATCAGACTGTTTAAAGCCACATGAGTACCATTTCCTGGGAATCCTGCTGTGGCTGATTGTTTTGTTGTGAGTCCACACAGGGGAGAGAGAGATGGGCATCTGGCCCCTGGGCACTGCCTCAAAATGGTCTTCTTTATGGTGGGTACTTCTCAGCTACTCTGAGTTCTGCGAAGAGCTGGCAGGGGCCCAGTTCTGCTTTCTTTCTCTGGGCTTAGTAAATGGTTTCCTTAGGCATTTATTTTGAGCCATTGAACTTCCATAAACACATAACCATTTTCTCTGCAAAATTGTTGCTCTTTCTCTAATTACCTAATTTGCTACACTTGAGTGAGGGAGACCTGGTGAGCATGGAAGAGCAAAGGACAGAGGATGAGATGGCCAAGCCAACTGAAGCTGGGAGAGAGGCAGAGTCATTTTTTTCCCTCCTTGGAATCAGTCCACATCTTCTCATTTTAGTCTCAGCAAAACGAGCAATGAGATTTATACCTTCATTGATTTAAAATGTTATTTTACTTTGGACTTTACATAAAAAATAAAACCAAAAGAAATGCGTCTAGAGATACATCCTCTAAAAGTCATTGGTCTACGGGTGATGATACATGAACCAGGCATGCTCTCAGCCAGCAGAGACCGCTGATGAATAGGGAATTCGACTCAAAAGGGGAGCGTGATTACAGGCGCAGTGTGACTCAGGGCCATGGATGAAACTCAAATGATGATCAAGGAGACTCAAGGTTGAGGATGAACTTGAGGGCAAGGTGGCATTTCAGTTGGATATTGAGCTTTTCGTTGACATTATTCAGAGTGTGGATGGGTATGTCCTAAGCAAAGGAAATGAGTCAGAGACAGAAGGGTATAAAAATAGGAAGCAGCATGGGATGTCCAGAGACAGGCCAGGCAGAGCCTTTGAGGGTTTCCAGCATGAGGAACGTGCTCTCTGAATGCCAGAGCCCTCTATGGCCTTGCTCAAGACAAAATTTCTGCTTTCTTGCTCATTTTATCACTCAGCTTGCTCAATTGCTTCTGGCACCAGGACTATTTGATGTTCCCCAAACACCACACATACTTTTACTTTCATTCTATTGCCTTACCAGAGAAAACCTTCCTGTTTCTACTGACTGGAACCTTTGTATGTGGCTGGAGGCAATTTTGGAAAATAGTTGGGTAGTTTCTTAAAAGGAAAACATACAGCTACCATAAGATCCAGACATTTCACTCTTATATATTTACCTGGGGGAAATGAAATCCATACAAAGATTTACAAATGAACATTTACAGAAGCTTTGTTTGGAATAGCCACTAGCCAACAACTGGAAAAAATCCAAATGCCTATCAACAGGTGAATGCATAAACAAATATGGTATATCCATACAATTCCAATACAACTCAGCAAAAAGGAACAGACTATTGACGCATACTGCCACATGGATGAGTCACAAAATAATAATGCTGTGAGAAAGGCCAGACCCAAACTAATAGATACTGTATAATTCCATTTATATAAAATTGTAGAAAACGCAAACTAAACTACAGTGAAAGAAAGCAGATCAGGGATTTCTGGGGAGAGGGGGCAGGAGAAAGATTGCAAAGGGACGGATGGAAATATTCGGGATGGCTCATCTCTTGATTATTGTGATATTCTCACAGGTGTCAAACTTATCAAGTAGTATATTTTTAATGTGGGTACTTTATTTACTTCAGTGGTACTTCATTAGAGCTGTAAACTGTTTCCCACTTCATCTGATCCTTTCTTCACTTTCTGTGTGGATATACATGGATCCCCCTTTCCTCTCCCAGGCAGAATTCAATGCTACATCTTCATTTCAGTTGCGGCAGAGTTTGACAATTTTAATTCTAGGATTTAATGATTTCCATGTCTATCTCCCCACTCTATAGCAAGCTTCTGGAAAACAAAGTCTGCTGGGCACCCCAAAAAGAATTAACTGAATGAAAAAATGAATGAACAGTGAACAACTCAATTTGATTGCAGGCAAATGATAGGGAAGGAGGGAATGTCAGGCAAGGGGCATGCTGGGAGGGTCTAGAATACCTCAGAGGATGGTGGGAGCCACTGAGAGTTCTGGACTGCTGAAAGAATTGAAGTAGGTCAGTTAGGACAAGACAAAATTAATACTGGAACCAGAGAGCTAACAATTCAGATGGACGTAAAGAAAGTCATTTAAAAAATCTTATGGAGGTAAAATTTGGGGATTTGGAAAACTGAGTTGAGATGAAGAATGATCAGAAAGAGTCTAAAGATCTATCAATTAACCTGGAGAATCTAGCTGAATGTTTCTTTGGGCATTAATATTGGGAAGAGGTATTTTGCTAGCCAAGTGTTTATAAATAATTGCTCAGATCTCCAAAGAGAGACTCTTGTCTGTGAGGTCATTGCTGCCCACAGTGCAGTCACTGACTCAATAATGTGGTATTATGAAATGACAGGCACTGATCTAAGTGCTTAGTGGGAATTAACTTGTGTAATCTTTGTACCAACCTTATGGGGTTGGTACTGATGCCATCATGTCCGCTTCACAGATGGCAACACCAAGGCACAGAGGAGCTAAATAACTTGCTCAGTTTCTCCAGCTATTGAACAACAGAGCTGGAATCTGTACTCAGGCTGAATGGTACCCACCAAGGCCCTGATGTGCTTTGCAAGACAGGACTGGGTTTTTAGGAAGCCAAAGTCCCATGGCATGGACCTCTAAAATGCATAACTGTGCGTAGAAAATAGTTATGTCTGTGTTTCTCTGACTTGTTGTTTTGGGCAGCTCTCATTTTCTGAATGGAAGAGATAAGGGACACAGAAGGCCAAAAAGCAGGGCTACAAACCCATGAAAAATTGGGTTCAGATTTGGGCGCAGGTTCAATATGTCAAAATTTAGAGGGATCAGGTTTAATTTGGGTTGGGTTTAAAATTCTAGTCCTATGTGTAGATAGATGAATACAATGTTTTTCTATTTTTTTTTTCAATTTTTTTTCAATTATTAAGTAGCCAATGATACAAAAAAAAAAAACCTTCAAAACCAAACAACCCCCCCCAAAACAAACAAACAAACAAAAACTATTAAAAACTGAACCTGAACCCAATTTTTCACTGGGTTTGGGTTCAAGTTCGGGTTCAGAAAAATTTTAAAGGTACTTGAGCCAGAGTGGGTTCAGGGTTCAGGTTCAGTTTAAAGCCCTGCTATCAGTTGAGCACTGTGGCTACACCTTTAATCCCAGCAACTTGGGAGGTAGAGGCTGGAGGATCGCAAGTTTGAGGCTAGAGTAAGCCTGCATAATTTAGAGAGTCTCTGTCTCAAGGCAAAAAGTGAAAAGAAAAGGGGCTCCACTTCTGTGCCTTTTTATATGCTGTTCCCCTAACTGGCATTGTCCCATCTGGAAAACTCCTATGCATCTTTTAAGAGTTGCATCCAACTTTGTCTTCTCAATTAAGACTTCTGGTAAATTGAGCACTGTGGCCTGTAATCCCAGTGACTTGAGAGGTAGAAGCAGGAGGATCACAGATTCGAGGCTGGAAGGCAGCCTGCGAAACTTAGCAAGACCCTGTCTCAAGATAAAAAATAAAAAATGCGCTGGAGGTGCAGCCAAGTGGTAGAGAACTTGCAAAGTATGTGTAAGGCTCTGGGTTCAACTGCCCAGTACCCTAAGTAACTGGGTTCAACTGCCCAGTACACTAAGTAAATAAATAAAGCCCTGCTATCTACATAGAGAGTTCAAACCCAAACTCAACCTGAACCCTCTAAATTTTAACATATTGAACCTACACCTGCACCTGCATCTGAACTCAATTTTTCTGGGGTTGAAGCCCTGCCAAAAAGCATCCTCCAAGTAACTCAGTGACTTTAACCTAGGTGTCTAATACAATCTCCAATGTTGGCTTGTGTGTGTGTGTGTGTGTGTGTGTGTGTGTGTGTGTGTGTGTGTAAAGACCTTTTAAAAATGTTAATAATTAGACTAATCAGAAAAGAGTCAAGGGGTTGGGATGTGGCTCAGTAGTACCTCACCTGCCTAGCGTGGTGAGGTCCCTCATGAAATCCCCAGCATGCCCACATGCCCACTCACAACATTTGGGGCTGGGGATGTAGCTCAGTGGTAAAGTGCTTGCCTAGCATGCACAAAGCCCTGGGTTTAATCCCTAGTATTGCAAAATAAATTAAAATAAATAAATAAATATAAAAATACCTTGGGGGAGAGAGAGGCAAAAGGTGTGGCCATTTAAAAGATGCCATGTTGTACGTGATCCCCCTCTAAGAATAATTAGGACATGTAGGATAAATCCGGAAATGTGCACTAACACTGATTGGATAATGACTGCACCCAGGGCTAGCCAGGGCTATTTAGCCATTGGCTTGTATGCCATTTTTAGATTCTATAAAAATGGTCTGCCCACTAAAAACACAACATCTCACTTCTTTTTTGTCTCAGGTCAGGATCTCTGGAAAAAGACTGAGGTGATGATTCGTGTGCAGGGTTCCTGGAAAAAGCTCTGGGGCACAGCTCTTGTGAGGAGTGGATGAGGCAGGCCTGGGCCCAGGCAGAAACTGGGCTGTGATGCAGTCACAGCCAAGGCTGCAGCCACCCCATGGGAGTGAGCTGTGGAGTGGGGTGAGGGACCAGCAAGCAGAAGCCAATCACTGCAGTCAGGGGAGGTCAGCTTGGAGCCTGAGAGGGATCTGGGCAGCACCTGGCATCCATGCCACCACCTTTATCCCTCCATTTGTTTTTCTTCTCATCTTCCTTCCTCACCCCTGATTTCAAAACAAATCATGAACCTGGGTTCCCTTGCTTCCTCTTGATGCCCTCTTCAGAGATCTTAAGAACTTAATCAAGAATATCTGTGACATCTGTGCCCATATTTCATATCCCTGAAATCCAGAGAGATTTCAAGAATATCTCAAGTGGCTTAAGAAGGCTGACGAACATGTGAATTTCTGTCCCTTTGGAACAGCTGGGGAAGAGGAGATCAGTACCTGAGGGAGGCAAAATAACAGGATCTATTTTGAAAAGACCCCCAAACACAAAGAAAACAGAAATCTGAAAGTCTCTACTCTTAATTGCTATTTTTCTCAGAGCCAGAAATTCCCTAAAAATTTTTGAAGGATAGAGCTGTATTTTGCTTTAGAAAATTTATTTTTGAACCATGAGTGCATGGAAAAAAGCTAGTCAACTCCATTGCTTTTATCTTCCAGCATCTGGTTTTGAGGTCAGAAAGGAGCCATAGTCTTTGAACACTCAAGTGTTGATTTACATACAGTCTTTGGAGATGGATATAAATGCTTTGAAGTAATGCTCAGAAAATGGAAATGTGTTCAGTCTACCCTGAATCAATACTAATTCCTTATAGGAGCAGGTCTATAGATTACCCTACCCTGCTCCATTCTCCCCCAAAGGAGCTCACAGTTGCTTCCATCCCTGGGGCTTGCAGGATCACCTTCCTTGAGAATGTGGGATGCCGCAGGGTGAGAGTGTTACAGTTGTTTCTTTATAAGCAGTTTTAATTGAACAGGTGTCCTTGGGCTGCATGGAAATGCCTCTCCGCTCCACACACGTGTCTTGCTGGCAGCTCCTGCCTTTTATTCGCACCCAGGATGAGGCTGATTAATTAAAACGCCTCCTCTCTGTATCCAGGCAAAATCCTCTCTTGACCTATTGCAGATAGTAAACGCTTGAGCCTCTAATTTCCTGGCAACTTTGCAGCTTCTTCAAGACGGTGTTTATGAACACAGAGGATCCTTTCCCAGTCTCCCAGCTGACTAGTACATGAGCACTTCAGACCCTGGAACCCTGGCCCCCCAGATGTGTGATGGGGATTTCCCCCTGTGCCTGAGGGATCGGGACACCCATCTGTCATTGGTGGCTTCCACGTATGCCTTTCTGGTTATACAAAACCTCCTTTTCTATTGTTCCTCCTCTATTGTCTCCCAGGAAGGACACCCAGTGTCCTGTCATGACAAAACCAGAAAGAAAGTTTGCCAGGCAAATAGAAATGCCCTTCGCTCTCCCTCTCCCTCCTTTCTGTCTGTCCAGAGTTGGAAACTCTGATGTTTAGCTAGAGCACATCAGAAACTTCCTCTGTGATGTGTCATCCCCTCTCCTGGGGAAAGCAGTCATTTTTAGGTTTTTTCCATGTTCATGGATGTTTTTTTTCTTTTTAGAGAATAGGCTTGCTCTTTCTGCCTCATCTGCTTTCTCCAAAAGCCAGCACCAACGGCCAGCATTCCACTGTGGCATTCCCTGGTTGCTCCCAGAGCCAGTGCTCATGTCCCTCCTCTGGCCAGTGAATCCTGGCTGAGAGGCAGCTGGCCCAGGGACAAGCAGCTGAATTCACTGGCTGGACCCTGCCCTTGCCTCTCTCACGTCCACCTGCCCACTTGGCCCAGGGGCCCGTGGAGGGCAGGGGATGACACCCCAAAGGAAGGTCGCGCTCACACCATTTGCTCACATTACTCACTCCAGGATCCCTGCTGGGGGAGAGCAGTGGTTCCTGCAGGTCCCACAGGGTACCTCTCTCGGGACCAGTGTGTGACATTTCTCCCTTTTCTTCCCGTCCTGGAGGAGGGATGTGTTCTGTGGGGTCAGCAGAGGGCACAGGTGGGAAGGGACCAGCATGCTGCCATGCCTTTCTCACGACATCCTTCCAACAGCCATGGAAGGGCTCAGTGCCAGTGTTGCAAGGTGGGTCCATCAGCCTTACGGGCCACGTGTCCCCCTCAGTGAGGTGTGTGAGCATTTCCCCTCTTCTGGGGAAAAGCCTGGGCTCCTTTAACACCTGATTAGGGTTGTCTTCGCCTCCAGCATCTTCCTGGGAAACCAACTTGACTGACAGGCAGTGTGCAGGTTTTGGCCCCGCCCAGCCCCGGGAGCTTGGGCCACTGCTCACTCCATTCTCATCATCCAGCCCGTGATGTAGATGTCTGTAGGTCAATTTATGTATTAATTTGTCACTTGCTGCATAATATTTAGCACTGCGATAAAAAACAAATAAGCCAATCCTATGAGGAATTGATTTTCCTTTCCACATCTGTTCACGAAGACATAAATCTAAAGTTTTGCTACTTTAAAAGCCTCCGATGCAAATATAATCTAAAATTGCTAGGCTTTGAAGTTGGGCTTTTCTGTCAAAAGATGTTTATAGACCTGATCCCTGGAGCCCGGCCACTAGTCTTCTCTCTCCAGGCTCCAAAGACATGGATCACCTCCTGAGGTCTGCTCTGACTCATTGCAACCCAGTATGATGAGGTCCTGTCCTTCTTGCATACCATAAGCTTTTTACCAACCCTTAGGAGAGACACAAGAGTGGCCAAGGCAAGAATCTGCCCTTAGGCCAGTGGTATAGCAGAGAACATCAGCTTGGCACACCAGTTACAGTGTAAGACAGGAAATGGTCATTGTCTTAAAGATGCACTATGGGAGCTGGACACGGAGGCACATACCTATAATCCATGCCACTTGGGAAATGAAGGCAGGAGAATCACAAGTTCAAGGCCAGAGGCAGACTGTGTAATTTAAACCCTGACTCAAAAAATAAAAAATGGGTTGGGGGCATAGCCCAGTGGTAGAGCACTTGCAAAGTATGTGTAAGACCCTGGGTTCAACCCCTAAGTTCTGGGGGGAAAAAAAGGTTAAAAAGAAAAAAAGATGTGCTATGGGAACACAGAGAGAAGAGACTGGAGCCCATTCATTCATTCTTCTTCTTTTTTTCTTTCTTTGTCTCTCTTTTATTTTTAGCAAGTACTGGGAATTGAACTCAAGGCCTTGCACATGCTAGACAAGTGCTCTTCCACTAAGCCACACTCCCAACCCCCTTTTTCCTTTTTATCTTGAGACAGGATCTCCCTAAATTGTGCAGGCTGCCTCTGGCCTCGAACTTGTGATCCTCCTGCCTCAGCCTCTGGAGTCACTGGGATTGCAAGTGTGTGCCATGATGTCTGGCTGGATTTTTCTTCAGGAGTATTGGAAAAAGTCTTTGGAGAAAGGAGAATTTAGGCTGAGCCATGAAGGATGGGGGGTGGGGTTTGCCCAAAGGAAATAGGAAGAGAAGAGCATTCTAGGAAGAGAGACAGCAGCAGTAAAACCTAAGTTTAAACCATGATGAAAGTTGGTTTGCTATGGACAGCTTGGAAAAAAGGCAGTGGTGTGGCAGAAGGTGTGGCAGTGGAGCCTTGAGAACCGTGTGGATATGACAGTGACAATTTCGTTGGCATTGGGCAGTTTCCAAAGCTCCTTCACATGCATTACCCCATTTGATTTTCACAGCAATCCTGTAGGTAAAACAAATAAGCCAAGTAAGTAGATGTTTATTGTTGTTGTTATTGTTAGGTGCTATCGAGTCCAGTCCAATTCATAGTAACTATGTACAATAGAACAAAACACTGCCTGACTATATCTGACAGTGCTTCTCTGCTATTCCTAGGGGTTTTGATGCTAATTGTTTGGGGAGTGGGCTGCTGGGTCCTTCTCCCTGGTCTATCTTAGTCTGGAAGCTCAGCTGAAACCTGTCCACTCTGGGTAACCTTGCTGGGACCTGAAATACTGGTAGCATAGCTTTCAGCTTCACAGCAACAGTGCAGCAGGGAGTATTACACAGATGAGAAAAGTAAGATTCAGAAAGTAAAGGTGATCTGCCTTGGGGACAAAGAATAGCAGAAGAACTGAGATAAGAACTCAGTTCTTCCAACACCCTGGTCAAGGCCTCACTCCTAAACCATGGGGTGGGGGTGCCTGTAAGAGAATTCACTCCTCAGTAACTTCCTGTACCATGGGTTTGTGCATTTTGGGGCTTTTGGTTTGCTTTTGGGTTTAATTCACTGATTTTTCCTGTGTAAAGGTACCATGTGGGGGGCATCCTAGGTACTCTGACACAGATCAGTACATCCTTGATGGGGAGACTTGGGGGATAGTCTCTTTCCAAATGTCAGAGCTGTAGGTGTTGGACATCGTATTAAAGGTGGCCTTGGCAAAGCTGGCAGAGGTCATCAAGACCTGCAGTGGCAGCAGATTCCTGGACACAGGAGCCAGGACAATGCCTGGGAGGCAGGCAGGAGGCACAGTCGCATAGGGCCGCATGGTTGTGTCACCACACATGGCATTGTGAGGAACTTGCTAACCTTGTCCTCCAGTCGTCCAGCCTCACCAGGGTGATGGAGGGTGCAGCAGGCTGATTGTCCTGAAGATGGCGCTGGGTCGCTCCTTGGGCCACTCAACATTCAGACTGACATCTCAGTGGTTCCTGATGGTGACAATTGCCTTGAATCTGGTCCATCGGCCAGCCTCAGTCTGAGTTCTTACAAGCTTGATCTTCAGAACCTTAACTGTGTGGTGCACCCTCAGGAAAGTCAGTGATTGCAAACTCCTTGGTGGGTGAGGAGAGAGTAGATCTTCAAGGACATGATTTTCAGGTCCTTGACCTGGCACCCTGGTTTGGCATTGGGACTGATTTCTTGTTTTAGATTTGCCTCCATGAGCTCTGGGGCCTCAGCCTTGGTGTTGACCCCAGCCATGACCCCAGGCACAGCTGGGCTGTCAACTCCTACCAGCCTCTGCAGCCTCCCCTCCAGGATCCCTGGGTCCTCCGGCCCCTCCTGCAGCACTGGCGGTGGCAGCTTCTGTCGTTTTCTCAGCGATGTGTTTGTGCATCTTCACCTCACAAAACTGACCTGTTTGGAATGAATTCTGTGAGCAAGCTCCCCTGAAGACCCCCCGGAAAGCACCCGGAGTGAGGGTGGACATCTGAGTCATGGAGAGCTGAGGAGGTTCACCGGCTTTGTTTGTCATCCAATTTGGCAAATGAGCCAGAAACCAGAGCACTGTTGAGCGCATGGGGGGAGCGAGGACGTTCAGAGCAGGGAAGGAAGGGACTCTTGAGCTGGCCTTGTGAGGGGAAAGAGGCAGACAGGGTCCTTGGAAAATGTGCCCTGCTGATCAGAGCCACAGGTCACTTTGAGGTCAGGTCTAGCGGTCAGGTCAGAGTGACAAAGGGAGACTCCAAGCTTTCCCAAACCCCTGGCCAGCCTTAAATTCTCACACACTACAGAGTCACAAGTTAGTGGTGACTGGGAAAAATGATGGCGGACCAGACAGAAATGGGAACTTCTGGGCTGTGCACCTGTGGCAGTCAGAGAGACGTTTGCAGGGTCAGACCTGGGCTGCCTTGGTGCTTGTAGCTGGATCCCAGGTGAGGTGACAGTGAACCCATGCACTGAGAACCAAGACCCAGTGGTTCCAGCTGCAAAGAGGAGCTGGCCAGAAACATCTGGATTTCCTGTCTGGTGTTCGCTTTCTTTCATTTAGGAGAAGGGAGTGAGTGGGTCGTCCTGCAGAATCAGTCTATGTGTGGTCAGCAAGAGTGAGACCCAGGAGGCCCCAAGCCCAGAATGTGCCTGGTGCTAGGGTCTAGCCTGGCTGGAGAACATCTCCTTCCTTGCCTTTGGGGGCGCTGACAGAGCTCGACATTAACCTTTCTCAGCCTGATGCAGGTAACCCTGCATCCTGAAGGCCAGTGACAGCCTCCCCACCTCAGCGCCAGAGCTGCTGCTTTCAGGGTAAATTCTGGTGCCTTCTCTGCAGACTGTAGCATCTGATCCAATCAGATCTCGGAAGCTAAGCAGGGTTGGGTGTGGTTAGTTCTTGGATGGGAGATTGCCTGGGAACACCAGGTGCTGTAGGCTTGAGAGAAGGACTTGGCAACCCACTCCCCAAAACCAAATTGCCATTGAAAATCCTATGAATAGCAGAGAAGCACTGACAAGAGTTTAGCCTGTTGTACGTAGGGTCACTATGAGTGGGACACTGACCCCAAGGCACCTAACCACAGGAGGGGAACAGCTGAGGTTTCTGCGAAGGCCACTTGCTGTTGGGCCAGGTAGCTGGTCAGTTGGGGGAAACTGCTTAATTTTGACCCAGGTTGACATTGGTTTCATTTCTCATTTCAGTCACAGGGTTTCTCAGAGGCACTGAGAGTTTGCACTGAGAAGGCCTCGAGTGACCCTGCTTCTTCATTTGATTTTGGAATGTGTGAAATTTGGCATATTTTCTCTTTTTCCACAGAGCTTTAATTTCTGCGAAGGGGCAGTGTGGTAACCACCACCTCCCCAGCTCCCCCAAGAATCACCAAGTTTGTTCCTCTGGCTCTGGGGCCATGGCCACACAGACCAGAACCCCTTTCTCATGCTGTGATGAGGAGGGACGGGCCTGGAGTAGGAGCCCCAGTCACTTAAATGCAGCTACATAGAGGGACTTCTGCAGCCCTTTGCCTGGAGTGACCAGCCTGGCCCCCACACAGGTTTGGGGCACAAGCCAGCTGTGTTTGTCAGGGTAGGCTAACCGCAAAGACAAACAGCCCCACATTTCAGTGGTTTAACATGCTACAATCCATCGTGGGTCTGTAGGAAGTTGTGCCCCACATCATCCAGGGGCCTGTTCCTTCTGTCTTGTGGTTCCACACTCTTGTGTGGCATTGGCCTCCTCCAGTGATCATCCATGTCTCACACAGCAGCTGGAGGATTATGTAAGAGGTTTCATGGACCAGGCCTGGAAGTGGTGATAGCACTTTCCTATGCATTCCATCGGCCACATGAAACATCAAGGCAGACTGAGGAATGTGGCCTTCGTGTTTTAGGGATCAGATGGTCCCTCCAAAAAGATATCTTGAAGTCTTACGTCCTAGTACCTCAGAATGTGACCGGATTTGGAGGTAGGGTCTTTACAGAGATAATCAAGTTACAGTGAGATCCTTGTGGTGGACCCTAATCTGTCTGGCATTCTTATATAAAGGGAACTTGGGGCACAGAGGGAGGACTGCATGAAGACACAGGGAAGATGCCATCCACGTGTTAAGGAGCACCCAAGGCTATGGGATGCTGGGAGAGAGGCCTGTGGCAGATTCACCTTCACTGTCTTCAGAAAGAACTCACCCTGCCACCACCTGGATCTCAGACTTCCAGCCAGTGTAAGCCACACAGTGCCGCGCTTTGTTCTGGTGGCCCCAAGAAGCTAAAATAATGCTGTGCGCCCAGATCCAGGGAGCACCCATCTGGCTCTGCCATGCATCCTCTTGTCAAAGGGAAGAAAATGGATCATTTTTAAGGCAACCTGCCCTCCTCCCAAGGGATGCTTTCTAGCTCTCAGTGGGTACCAAGCCCGTCTCCCCATGCTTATCCCTCCCCTAGGCTTCCTGTCCCCTCTCCCTACTCCTGGGAGGGAATGAGGCACCAGGGCGTTTCTGACTATAATCCCCAGATGGAGAAAGGAGAGGGACAGCACTGTTCTCACCTCACTCTTTCCTCTCCTTGGTCCAGAGTAGCATGAACCCTGCCAGGACCTTCCTAAGTGATCTTGAACAAATCCCCAGGTGGGCTTGGTGTCCCTCCCTGTGAAGTGGATAGCTACCCCAGTGACTTCTCTGCCATTGGAAAAGTCCATTTGAAAATGATGCTGTGACACTTTAGAAATAAAGTGTGTTGCATCCCCCAAGAGAGCAATAATCACTGTAGCTCAAGAGGCAGTAAATCCTCCCTGCTGACTGCCCGGAGCTGGCCAACGTGGCCGGCTCCATAAATGGGGAGCAGTGAGGGTGGCCCTGCACTGCACAGGGGGAAGGGCCTCCATGTTTGGCAGGCTGAGTGCTGTGCTGGGGTCCCTGGGCCTCAGCAACGGCACCTGCTGCCTCACTGAGCCCCGATAGCTGGGAAGACAGAGGGCCGAGAGGAAAGATAGCAGCATTAAAGCTGCCATTTACGGAGGACTTCATTTGTGCCACATTCCCGAGGGGCTGCTTCTGACTAAAACCTCTGCTAGGTGGTCAGGGTGGCTTGTGGAGTCCGTGGTTGGGGTCTCAGTGGGTTCCCATCCAGCCTCTCATAGGCTCCCTCAAGCCATGCTGGGCCAGTTACTTAACTGCTTCTGTACGTCACCATCCTCATTTGTAAGACTGGGATAAAAATGATCCCACTTACCACCCAGCATTGCTCTGGGGCACAGATCAGTCTTCTTTAAAAAGAGAAGCAGGAGGTAGAAGGGTGAAGCTCTGGCCTGAAGGATCATTGTTGTCCCGTGACTCGTCCTGTTCCCAGAAGCTGCAGCATCCAGGCAGTCCTGGCAGAAGGTGGATTCCAGGGCCACCACTGCAGTGTCTGCGTCTCCCCAGGGAAGCTTTTCATCCTCTGTCTTACCAGCCTCTGTCTTACGACAAGCAGGGTGCAGCACTGGGGAGTGGTAAGGGAAATACCGTGCAGCTCCCAGGACAGCCAGCGCCTGACACAAGGACCCCACTTACTAAATGCTGGCCTTCATCTCTGTACCCATTTTATAGATTATGAAGACCTGGTAATATTACAGGTACACTGGAGGTTACTGAGCTGGATTTGACGGATGGCTATCAGACTCAGATCTGCATGTTTATACGCTGTGTTGATAACAAGCTAAATGACTTTGCCTCTTTCCTCTTCTTGCCAAAAGAGGCATCTGATCTTCAACTTTGGGAAGTAAATGGGTTCTTAGGGATATGGGATTTGGGAAGGAACACCTGTCTTTTCTAGTAAATTCTTCTCTTTTTTCCTCCCTTGTCTGTCTCCTGCCTCCTCCCAGGCAAAAGCTCTGTTCTGTCCACTGACCAGGTCTTCCTGCTGTGGTCAGGGCTTTCCTTGGCCAGGGACAGAGAGGGTGGGTGGGTCAGCATCTTCTCCTCAGAGACACACACCAGTTGCTCTTCTTCCCATTTCTAGGGACAATCTGAAAATCAGGTCATCTTTGTGGAAGCTGAGGGGGGCCCACCTTAGGACCACGAGGAACTTCTTTCTAACTTAGCTTTGGGGGCTGGTGGAATATGAGTCTGCTCTGATGAGAAACTCGCTTTTCATCCCTGAGCCTCAGTCTCCTCATCCATGAAATGGGCATAATTGTACTGACCCACAATATTTGCTGAGACCAAGGCCCATAAGGATTCAATACATAGTAGCTGCCATTTTCATTTTCATGATTATTGTTAATAACACTTCATTAAGGGCATTCCATCCATTCAAATCTTTGTTCTCAGGGAGTCATCTTTCCCCTGTGTTGAGGATCCTGGGAAAGGGACTCTGACAGCAGTGTGGAGAAGGGCACAAGCCTTCTTAGGGCATACTCTGCCTTCTCTCCAGGCCATCCTTGTTTTTTTTGTTTTTTTTTTTTTGTTTTTGTTTGTTTTTTTGTGGTACTAGGGGTTGAACCCAGGGCTTCGAGCTTGCATGCTTTGCAAGTGCTGGATCATTGAGCTGCACCCCCAGTCCATTTTTTAACTTGTTTTGAGATAGGGTCTCACTAAGTTACACAGACTGCCTCTGGTCTTGAACTTGCGATCTTCCTGCCTCCGCCTCCCAAGCTGCTGGGATTACAGGCGTGTGCCTCTGCACCCAGCCCAGCCCATCCTTTTCTGATAAGGTTTTGATCACTTACTCTGTGCCAGGCCCTCAAGGACCACTTGGATCCACATTCCAATTGCAACAGACATCTATTGAGCGCTGGTTATGTTCTGGTGCTGGTGCTGATGTGGATATCTGGAGCTGAGCAAGGAAGCCTCCCTTGCCATGAGGAGCTCACAGTCAGAAAAACGAAAGCCATAGTGACCACAGGGAAGGGCTTCTACTCACTGTTTGTCCTTTGAAACAAGAGTCTCCAAGAACTATGAAGCACTCCAAGCCCTGGCTGGGCCGTGTGGGCATAGATGAGGCCCTGCCCTCAATGGGCACCATGTCCAAGGGAAAGAGAAATTAACCAGCACAGTGATCATGCTACAATTCTTCCATCATTTCATAATTCCATAATTCCCTGACAACGGTAATACAAGGAACTAGAAGCTCTGAGGGCTGGGGACGACCCCTCCACTGAGGCTGTGAATGTGGGATGAAGTGGAGGAATCTGGGAGGAGAACTGTGCTCAGGGGAGCCTTCTAAGGCTCTTGCAGCTTTCAGGAGCACCTATGTTGCCTAAGGGATGTTGAAGTGCAGGAGTGAAGAAAGGCTTCCTGAGGAAGGTGCTGACTGTGCTAGGTTTGGAAATATGAGTAGCAGTTCAGGCAGGACCCGGGGAAAGGGGGGCTTCAGATGGAGAGGATGTGTGTGCAAGAGAGAGAGGTGGGAGGAAGAGAGGCCCCATGGGAGAGGTAAGCTGGGCAGATTCCAGCAGGTCTTTGGAGCTCATGAGTTTGCAGGACTTACTTGTGGGTGATGGGGAACAAATGGATGACCTTAAGGACAAGGGCTAGATAAGGGTGTGAGAAAGTGAATCTTCTAGGAGACTGGCTGAAGAGGGAAGTAGAACAGATTGTTATAAAAAAAGGAATCTGACCTTGGACCTACTCAGAAGCTTACCAACAGCTACAGGACACAGCCATGGCTCATCAGAGTAGCGTGCCTACTCTCACCCATGGGTCCCAGAGACAGAAGCAGGAAAGGCAATTATTAGGGACAGACCTGTGCTGTGCTGCAATACAGCGTCTGGTTCTCCCTGGAGCTGTGTGATACACTGAGATGAGAGGCAGCATCTGAGCAAATTCAGAGGCTTTTGGGTCCCCAGATGTTGAAGGAGAGACCAGCTGTTCCACCCCTAGATATCCTCAGATGCCTGCTAATTTCAGCTAGGCACTCCCAGAAGCAGACCCTAGAATGAGGATGTAAGGACAAATGGTTGATTTTTATTTGGGGAGTGACCCCAAGAAGCACTATCCTCCTGCTTTTGGGAAGTAAGACAGGTAAGGAAAGGATGGGTGCATTACTGAGCAGGTGACAACTGTGGGGATCTGGGGTCCTCTGGGAGACTGCAGCACACATCCCTGAGCTGTGTGATCCAAGGGGCCAGGAGCTGGGCTCTTTGTCCTTCTACTCCTGTCCAGTGTAGCTGGCAGCTGTTCCTAGGAGTGCTCACTCTGCACTGGCCACACACACACACACACACACACACACACACACACACACACACACACAGAGTCTCCTCCCAATCTGCAGTATTGTGTTATTAGCAACAGAGAGCAGATACAGTTACAAAAGTTCCAATATTTAATTATGCCCATGACTGCCGGGAATAAAGAGTGCTTTTGCCAGCTTCCCTTGCAGCTAGATGTGTCCATGTGACTAAGTTCTGGCCCATAGGTGTGGAATGGATGCCTGCCACTTTCAAGGTATACCCATATGGGTAAAAGTGCACCAATTTTTCCTCCTTCCTGCTGGCTGGAATTTGAATTTCGTGGGTGGACCTGGAGCAGTCACTTTAGATCATTAGAGAGAAGCCTTGGGCCAGGGAATAGTGGACACTAGAAGATGTAGGAATCTCAATGATCAAGAAACAGCCACTCCAACCCTGAGCTGAACCTCCAACCTTGCTTTACATAAAAGCCCGTGGTTACGCCATCGTTCAGGGTAGAGTTTTCTCACTTGCAGCTGAATAATCCTAAATGGCACCCAGTAGCTGCCATTTAGATTGATTTCTGGGTGGAGTAGGAGTGAGGGGTTCTGGGTAGGTGGAGACAGAGCTTGCAGGAGAGGAGGCTCTCTCTTGCTGAATGGAGCCTGTAGCTCCTTCCCTGGCTGTCATTCTTCCTGGGCACAGATGGCCTCGCCTCCAGCAGGACTTTGAGAAGTTCTGTTCTCTCTGGGAGGTACAGCTACTCTCACAAACTCCCTTTCTCTCTGCCATGACCCAGACACTCCCCATGGCAGGTCCATGGCCAGGCACTGCCATGCCCATCCTTCCTAACAGTGACATCAAGGTTCTGTGGGAGAAAGGATCCTCTTTTCACAATCCCACTTCTCAAGGGCATTAGGGAAGATAGGTCAGTACCCTCATGGCATTCCTTTTCCACTGACTGAGTTTAAGAAGGGATCTCCAGAGCCTGGGGAGCTCCCCTGCTCTGCACTGCATTTAGGGGTGAAGGTGGAAACAAAGGCAGGTAAAACAGAGTCCACACAAAGCAGAGAGACAGAAATACAGGAGCACAGGGAACAGCCATGGGCACACATTGTCGCACCTACACAAGGGTTATACACCAGCTGGCGCTGGGGCTGCAAATGGGCAGCCAGGCTTCAGGAAGATTGAGAAAGGCAGGTCCCAGCCCCAACTCTCCCCACCCTGCAGTTCCCAAGGCTCCCAGATGGAGGTGGGAGGACCTGTAGACCCTCCCTACAGCCAGGGCTCCATTCATCCGTTGTCCTTGTCTCTCACTTCCATTTTCCCAACCTTGACTGTCCGGGGCCTGCCAGGAAGACAGAGCCTGGGGATGAGGAGGGGACTTGGGAATGGGGTAACTTGGCATGGGGGATCTCTCTTCCTAGTCACTGGCAGCTCTGGGGAACACCTTCTGGGAGAAGTCTGACAGGTGATGTGACCTTGGACAAGTCCCATCTGCTCCAAGACCTCGGTTTCCTTTGGGGTACCCTGAATAGGTGAGGGTGACTTTCCTTAGCTGGGAGCCAGGGAGGAGGTTCGGGATGCGGGGGCGGGAGGCGGGCCCGCTTGTCACTGAAAGCTGGCCAAGCGCACCGCGGGCGCGCTGAGCTGGTGGCCAGGCTACTGCGCTTCCCAGACCCGAGCGGCGCCCGCGAGGAGCACAGTGCGGGGGCCTCCCGGCCCGGGACGCGGGGTGTCGTGGGCAGAAGACAGCGGACCCTGGCCCGCCCCTCCCGCGGGCGGGGCAGCCCGGCGCCGACTCCTCCCCTGGCGCCCGCCGCCCGCCGGGGATCAGTCGCGACGCGCGGTTCCGCAGGTGGCAGCGATGGCCCAGTCCTGAGCGCCCCGCCATGGCCAGCGCGCCAAGCCCGCTGCGCCTCGCGCTCCTGCTACTCGGGGCGGTGGGCAGGGCCGGCCCCCGCCCCCAGGTGAGACCCGGGGACCCAGGCGGGAAGTGGGAGTGGGGCTCTGCGAGCTGCGGGCTCAAGGTCCCGCCAGGGGCTCGGAACTGGAGAGAAACTCCGGAGCGCAGGCAGGGGAACAGAAAGCCTCAGGGGGAGTAGGGACTGGAGAGTTGGGTGTCCCAGATGGGGCTTGGACGGAGGAAGGATCCCTCCCACCCTGGCGAGGCTCCCACTTCCTTTCCGGATGGGTCCCTCTGCCAGGGGACCAGCTGCCCTGAGGGTGCCCTGCGCTGACTTCTCCGCAGCATCTCTGTCGTTCCCAGACCACTTTCCCAACTCCTCCTAACCCGGGCCAGTGGATGTGGCAGGGCCCAGCATTTGCCCTTGTTCACCGCGTCCCCTCAGTCCCTATTATGCCCAAGACCCCTGCCTGCGGTGCCTCCCCATACACTGCCGTCCCCTGTCCTCTGGTCAAAACCCCAAGAAGACTCATGGAGGGCGAGAGGGTCAGAATGTGGAGACCCAGTGCCTTCCCCTGCAGCAGCCTGCCAGCAGTCTTTGACTCATAGCCCCAGGAACTCTGTGGTGGCAGCTTGTCTTTCCTCCTGACCTCCCAGATGGAACTTGAGTGTCCCCTCCCAGCCCCTGCAGCAAACATTCAGGAGGTTCAGTGCTCCTCCAGCAAGCAGCCAGGTCCCCTCACACACTCTGGTGACACCGTTTCTGATGCCCCTGATGGACATCCCATGCCAGAAGGCACACAGGGACCACCTGGCCTCCTAGATGCCACCAGAGAGCAGACTGCAAGTGGACCCTTGCAGGCTCCTCTCGGGTTCTCCCTGTCCTGTCTGCCTTTTCTACCCCGGGCTCCTGCCCTGGGGGCTGTGGTCAGCTGCTTTCGGAGAGGGCAGTTGTCCAAAGGTGTTGGGACCTGCTTGAGCAGAAAGGTGGCGTAGGCTTGGGTGGCCTGTCTTGCGTCAGGGAACACTCTCTTCCCATCACCTCCTGCTTTTACCCCCAGACTTAAAGAACTGAGTTCTTTGGGGACTGGGCCTCCATGGTCCTTGAAATCTGTCCCAGAACAGGTGAGAGGCAGGAAGGGGGGCCACTGCCTTAGAAAGGGCAGACTCCATTGCTGGCTGAGAATCCAGATGCGGACAGATGTGCCTCTCAGCTAAGGTATCAGCACCTTTCAGCCTCCAAATGCTTTTTCAGATTCATTTTCACCCTCTCTGTTCCCCCGGGCCACTGCTGTCCTGGTCCCAGGAGTCACCCTCCCCAATCCATGGCGTGTTCCTCATGAATTCCCAGAGGCCCATGGCTTTCCTGATGACATTGGGATGTTTCTAGGACCTCACCTGCAGACGCACTGCGCGATTCTCTCCTTTCTTTGCCTCCTCTTATGGGCTTGGAGGGGTCTGCCTCCTGGGCCCATGCTATTGCAGGCCAAGTTTGTAGATCTGGTTGAAGTTAAAGGAAGAGAGCAAAGAAGAGGAAAGTTCTGGGGCTGCCTGTCTTTTCCCCTAAACCCCTTTTCCCAGAGGTGCCAGGCTCCTTGACTCTGCTCCTTCCTCTGATCCCCCTTACTCCTCAGCCCTGGCCCATACCAAGACAGGAGTGTCAGAGAAGGGCAGGAGGCACAGGCACTGAGCAGAGAGGGTAGAGCTTTAGGGGACACTCTTGTTGTGGGGCTCTGGCATCCCTTGGTGCCACAGAGATGTGAGTGACAGGCAGCTTTGAGGTTATACTGCAGTAATTGTGACAAGACCTCATGCACAGGGATAAGGCTCCAGAAAATTAGTTTGCATTTTATTTTCTGCCTATGAGGTCAGCAAGATTAGCCTCACTCCCTTCGTGTCACTGATGATGGGATGAAAGCTCAGAAAAAGAGGGTTCCCTGTGTATGGTGGCCTAGCAGTTCACAAGCAGGGAGACAGAACAGTGAGGAGCTGGGCCGTTGGCTTCCCACCCTGCTCTTCAGATGGGCCTGAAGGGAAGGCTGGGGGAGCAGCTGATTGATAAGTGTGGTGAGGCTGGGATCTGCTTCCCTGCAGGTAGGGGGATGGCCAAAATGACTTCTGAAAATAGTGACCTAGGCTGCTCCTTCACTGCTGCTGGGAAAGATCACCCCCACTCCAGTCCTTACCTCCCAAGATCCCCATGAGGGACCTGTGCTACTGAGGAGACAGGGAGCCTTTGACACTTAAAATCAGATGGAATTGGGTTCAAATATGGGGTATGCTTGTAGCTGGTGATCTCTGGTAGGAGACTTGACTGTCCTGAACCTCAGTTTTCTCTTGCATAAATAGAGATCACCAGCTCTATCACCTAGGATGACACATGAGACCGAGGCATCGGCACTGTACGTGGCAGCTTTAGTCCCCTGGGGGAGCTGATCTGTTTGCCTTCTGGAAGTGTCCCCAGAGCTGAGACTGGGACCTGGAGAGGGGCTGATGGAGGCCAGGGCTGTGCCTTGGTCAGTGTGGACTTTGCTCTGAGCCGGGTTTCCTCCCAGACATGGACCTAGCATGGGGCCAGGCAGGAGCAGCTGAGAAGCCACTTCCTGGCCTGGTTTGCCCTGTACTGAGGACAAACAGGCCCTTCCTTAGCTGCAGCCTGTCCCTAGGCAAATTCCTGTGTGTGTCTGCACATGCGTGTGAGGTAGGCAGAGACAGAAAGAGACAGATCGGGGAGAGGGGTGCAGGCTATATGAGCCCCATTTCTTGGGGTATTTGCACGTGGCCTTGTGTTTGCCAGTCGGCCGGATGGGGGTCACTAGATGCAATAACATCTCAATGTAATTTTATGTTCCATGGTGGGAATGTATTTGGGATGCTGTGTATGACATAGTGCCTTTTTGAGTGTCTTGGAGTATATGTGGCATCTGATGAGTGAGGGGGCATCTGGAATGGGGTGGGGGGGAGTGTGCTTGTGACAGTGTCTGTGTGTACGACCGTGTGGTGGAGTGTATCAGTCAGGGGTCTGGGTGTGTGTGCGTGTGTACATCGGGGCAGTGCTTCAGCCTGCACGCGTGCCTGGCAGTCTGTCTGACTGTGGTGGGGTAGGAGAGTCCATGTCGGGGTCTCAGCTCTGGGAATGTCCTTGAGATACATGTGATGATGTGGGTGATGGTCTGACAGGGGTCCGCGCCTGTGAGGAGGCATGTGCAGCTTGCCTCTTCCTGCCTTTCTGTCCAGATAGTGAAAGGCTTTAAGGAACAAAAGTGGGGACAAAGATACAGGGGTCTGTGCCCCATCTTCTGGGCCACCATGATGGAAGGCGTGATTCAGGCTCTGGGAGGTGGCAGAAAGGAAGGCCTGGGCTCCTGGGAGGAGATATCAGGGAATTTGAAGGGCTGGATTTAGTTGGGGCCCCAGAAATTTGTCTCTGAAGCCCTTTTTGCTCCTTCCATGAGGCCCTTCCTTATTCATTTCTCCCTCCTGAGAGGCCCAGAGAAGCTGAGGTCTTTTTCTTCCTTCCCCTCATGCATTCCCAGATGGTTCCAGAATAGGAGCACAAAGACACAGGAAAATCAGAGGACTTTCTCCAGCTGAGCCAGGCTGTGGAGGAGAAGCACCTTCTGGGGTGTTGGAAAGCCCATCACCCCAAGAGCTTCCACTCCAGCCATATCCTTCTGTTCTTCCTTCTAACATTGTCCACGTGTGCAGGGCTTGAGTAGCTGCAGAGATTTTTACCTGCTTCATGTGTAGTGACTCTGAAAAGAATGACATCTCCATTTGCCAGATGAGGAAACTGAGGGCCAAAAAGATAAAATGGGGCCACACTAGCAGGTGAGAGTGGAATGTGAACCAAGGATTTGTGACTCTCTGCCCAGGCCTCTTTCCTGCAGACCACTCCACCCAATTCTGGTGTTCCCTTTCTTACCCCCTGCTTCCTCCCTAAACTCCTAAACCTGAAGAATCCCCCCTCTGTATTGTCACTTCCAACCTGGGCATTGTCCCTTCTTGCCTTCATCCTCCTCAGAGAGATTCCATGAAGCCTGAACATTCTGGTTACAAAACTGCCAGCTTGCTCTTACTGTGACTCTTGAGCACTGCTCCCTAATCTTGCTCTGACTGGAGCTGCCACCCTGGGACACCTGCCATTGTGTCTTCCCCACCGCCCAGCACACACCCTGCCAGTTTGGAGCAGAGAGTCAGATGTGGGAGGATGGAAAGGCAAGGGTGGGCAGGGCCTGGCCCTCCTCACAGGGCAGGGTTCGCAGATTCACATTGCTGTTGGCTGGGGTTGCTGCTGCTAGTGTTACAAATGAAGCAGAATGGTCCACAGGCATGAAAATATGTCTGTTTCCTCCTGGGAATTTGTTGGGGGGACCTGAACTCTCCTGGTGCATTCTGCCCTCCCCTAAACAGCAGAAATCTGGAGATTGGTTGCCAGTGATGGGGCCTCTTCCACGTGCCAGGGGCTGGTGGAAGCATGGACTCAGTCTTCATAACTCTGGGGGCCAGGGGTATTATTGTCTGCCTTTTGCACATAGGCAAGATGAGGCTAGAGGTTAAAACTTGCACAGGGCCACAGACCTAATTTATGGGGGAACCCCAGGATCAGGCCCAGATCTGAGCACAAAGCTAGGGGCTTTCACCCTCTACTGTGTCACCTGGTATTCGGAGCCTATGGCACCAGGTGGCCCAGCTTCACTTACCCACCCTTGTGCTAGATCAAAGCCTCTATCTGTCCCAGAAAACTCCCCTGAACACCTCTGTGCCCACCTCGACATGTTAGTCCTCACTGTGCCCTCCTGCTGAATGCCCACCCTACCTCCTGCTAGCTTAGCCTTCCTCCACCCTCCCCTAACCTGTCTCCCTGTCCCCACAGTCCCCCATGACTCTCGGGTCCTCACTGAGACCTGCCCCAGTCACTCCCCGAGTGCATGACCCACTGCCTTCCTGGTTAGATCACTTATCCTGCAAAGCGTTTGACCCCATCCACAAGCAGCCTGGGACTCTCTCAGGCCGTGTGCTGTCTGTCATCTGTGATTTCCCATGTCCCCTCCACTCACCATTGCCCCAAACCTGCCACCCTTATGGCCTCTCATAAAAACAAGGAGTGGGGGGACCAGACATCTAGGTAGTTTATGCTGCATCTGTGTTCAGCAGGGATAGGGTGAGGGAGGAAGAGTATTTGGGATCCTGAGTGGGTTCAGGGAGAGAACAGAAGACTTTCATTGGTAGGAGACCCCCTAAGTGGGGGGAGATGCAGCCTTGTCCTCAGGGAGCCCGAGTCTGAGGGGGAAACAGTCTAACCTCAGGGAACCCCAGTCTGAGGAGGACACCCTGTCCTCAGGGAGCATTGGTCTGAAGGGGACATGGCTCGTCCTCAGGGAGCCCCAGTCTGAGGGGGAAACAGTCTATCCTCAGGGAGCACTGGTCTGAGGCGGCCATGGCTCATCGTCAGGGAGCACTGGTCTGAGGGGGACATGGCTCGTCCTCAGGGAGCCCCAGTCTGAGGATAGTTTCAGGTCTTCACTGTGTTCAGAGTTAGAGACAAGGCCCTCTCTGTTTCAGCTCCCTGGGTGTGGGTGGCCCAGTTGGCCTTTCTGGTGCTGTCCCCAGCCTCTGGCCCCTCCCCTACTCCCTGGGAGGTGCTGGTTCCTTGGGCCTCCCTCTCCCTTCCTGTCCAGGCACCTTCTGCTTTGGTTCCCAGCAATGACCTTGCTTCCCGCCAGTTCTCCTCCTAGAAACAGAAATAGGGGGATTTCTCTCTCCCTGCCCACCACCAGCAGCTGCTGCCTTCAGGGCAGGGAGAAGAGGAGTGAAATAGGGTGGGGAAAGGGGTGGGGAATGGGGTTGATCCACCAGGACTTACTCTGGTGACAACTTGCCACCCCCTGGGCTGTGGCCAAAATCATGACACAACCTTTGCTGTTGGCATATTTGATTTCTTTTTCTCTTTTCCCTACAAAACAAGTCCAGTTGACCTGTGCCCTCAGGAGGCCTCTGTCCTTCAGGGCAGCCCCGCCAATACACTCACTCCAAGACTGTGGCTGGGGCTGAGAGCAAGCTTGCCCCTGCTCTGGAGCTTTTGCTATGGCTAGGGACAAACACATGGCAACCTGTGTCTTATACCAAGGTGTCTTAAGAACCAGGACTCAGTTCCAGCCAGCCAGGGCAGGATTACCCAGAGACCAGCTCTAGTGTGCACTGGGACCCCAGAGCCAGGAGTGCAAGCTTCTGAGAAGAAACCATTTTCATTTCTGCACCCATGTATACTTTGTGATTTCAGAAAGTGAACTTTTGTTTTAAATTATGTATAGACCCTAAATCTTATACAAAAGGCTCTGGTCATCTCCACAGCTACAGCTTCTATAAAAGGAATATTTATAATCTTAAAGGCTGTTCAGAAAGAAAAAAAAGAAAAAAGAAAAAAAAAAAAAAAAAAAAAAAAAAAAAAAAAAAAAAAAAAAAAAAAAAAAAAAAAAAAAAAAAAAAAAAAAAAAAAAAAAAAAAAAAAAAAAAAACAGCATAGCCCAAGACATAGCTAAAGGAAGAGCTCAGAAATGTGTAGAAGAAATGTGCTGGGTGGAGAGGGCTGTTTGGGGCTGCATGCTCAAAAGCCAGTTCTGTTACCTTATCTGGAAATTGAGGTTCATGTCCCTCACTCGCAGGTAGGCGGCCCCCTTCCATTGCAGGCATGACTTCAGTGTTCTGGAACCTTTCTGGCAGCCCTCCCCCAGTCTTCAGGACCTCTCCTCCTCCCAATGGATAAAAACCAGGCTGGAGGTTGAACCTATGTTGTGTTAGAGGGAAGACTGGGGGTCTCTTGCCCTCCCAAGGCAGTGCTTGCATCTGGCAGGAGGAACGCTAGTGGTGGACATTTGGCTCTGTCTGTGGCACTGAATGTCACCACACTCCACACTGCCAGAGTGCCATCATAGCCTCTGAGCTGGGCAACTCCAAGTCCTAGCCTAAGCTCTGCTTCCCCAAGTGCTATGTGCCCCTGATTGAGTGCCTCTCCCACTCTGGCCGGCATGTCCTTCTCTAGCATGGTTGAACCTGCAAGAAGCCGCTAAGTAGGCTGAGCATGAACCAGGAGGAGGGGAGTCCCAAGCCATGACAAAGCCCTGGCCTCAGGAAGTCTCTCCTAGGTGAGGCCGAGGAGCTATGACTGAGTCACACACTCTTGCTCTACTCACCCCCTGAAAGCAGCAATTCTTCATTTTTAATATTTCTATGTTTATTTTATTTTTATTTTTCTGTGGTACTAGGGGGTTAAACACAGAGACTCATGAATGCTGTGCAAGTGCTCTACCACTGAGCTGCACTCCTAGCCCACTTTTTACTTTTTATCTCCAGACAGAGTCTTGCTAATTTACACAGGCTGCCTCTGGCCTCAAACTCGATATCCTTCTCCCTCTGCCTCCCAAGTCACTGGGATTACAGGTGTGCACTATTGCACCTGCCTAGCAGCACTTCTTTAGATATTTGCTGGGTACCTCCTACACATCCAGCTATGCACAGCTTCCTGGGAGGGATAACCACGCAAAAGGCCTGGAACCCGGATGTAGCAGCCTCTTGTTCTCTGCCCCTTCCAGAGGTAGACAATGCCTGGAGGGTTCTAAACTTCCTTGGAGATCAAGGACCCATGGGGCTGGGGGTTGCTGGAGTAGGAGAGGGCTGGCTGGGCCTATGGTGCCTCCCTTTCTTTCTTTCCCCCCAGGGTGCCACCGTGTCCCTCTCAGAGACAGTGCAGAAATGGCGAGAATACCGACGTCAGTGCCAGCGCTTCCTGACTGAGGCTCCACTTCCGGCCACAGGTGAGTCCAGGCAGGCGCCTTCCCTTCAGTGTGCTCCCCTAGCCAACTCCACAAAGGCTTCAATGAGGCCCAAGTGTGTGGTCATTTGCCTCTGGGGACACTAGCCATTCTGGCCTCCATTCCGTTGGCCTCGATGTCCCCTCACCTGCAAGCCTTCCTGCCCTCTCTCCACCTTCCCAAAGTTCACAGCTCCTTCAGTCCAGCTCAAGTACTTCCTTCTCTGAGGAATCTGTTGCCTTTGGCCCTTATCCACTCACCTGCAGGCAGCTTTGGGGTGGCTGGCTTAGGGCCATCTTACCCTGCCCCCAGCCTGGGTGTACTGGAGCAGGGACCTGGCTTTGGTGTTTTCTGTCTTCCTCAGCCCCAGCCCCTTGCAGCCTGAGTGTGGATTAAGTCCCAACAAATACATTCATGAGAATAAGTCTTTGGGATAATTTGCAGGGGGCATTAAAGAATGCAGGGTTGGAGCCAGATGGGTTTGTTTTTGTGTCTTGCCTCCAGTTATAGCCCAGTGTCCCTCTGACCCATGGAGAGTAATTTAAAAGCAGGCCTATGGGGAACGTGTATCACGCACTTCCTATGTTCTGCAGACTTTATCTCCTCAAAGCCCTGCAGGGCAGGGGATGCCCCCATTTTACAGAGGAGCACACAGAGACCTTAAGTAACATCCTCAAGGTCCCACCCCCAATAAGGGGCAAGTCCCTTGGCTTGGCATCTGCCAAGCAGAGAAAGCACCTGGCATACAGTCTGCGCTCAGCAGAGGTTAGTGGGGTGCAGTCTCCCTGGTGGGAATGGGAGGTGATGGGGGAAGGGGAAACGCTATGGCCAGACTCAAAGACTGTCCCACTGCCTGCAGGCCTCTTCTGCAACCGGACCTTTGATGACTATGCCTGCTGGCCCGATGGGCCCCCCGGCTCCTTTGTGAATGTCAGCTGCCCCTGGTACCTGCCCTGGGCCAGTAGTGGTGAGTCTCCCCTGTCCTGTGCGCAGGAGACTGGGGAGTTGGGGACACTGAGACCTGACCCTCTGCACCCCACAGTGTCTTCAGGCCTCCTAGTGCGTGGTCTGCCTGCTGGCCTTCTGCGGCGGGAGGTGGGACATCAATAGTGGCAGGTATCAGGATGGCCTGGGCCTGAGGCCTGTGTTGGCAGGTGTGGGAGGAGTGTGGGGTCTGACTTAAGACAGACAAGTGACCCCCTCTGATGTAGTCAGGGAAGGGACCTGGTGGGAATGGATGCTGGGAATGGGGAGGGGTACACAGGGTCCCATTGTTCTGAGGGGTGTGTGTGTATGTGCGTGCGCTTGTATGGTATGTGGGTAAGTGGCCTTTACCTGGTGGTGACACCTAGCCATTTCCTGCCTCTTTAGGGGTTTATGGGAACCGTGTTCAGGGCATTGGCAGGGTGACCCCACAGGTCCTCCCCAGCTCACGCCTGCCTGCAGGGAAGACTGCGAAGGGAAAAGTGTGACTGGGGAGGTGGGAGTTCACTTCGCTCAGAGCCCTACAGAGGCTGCGGGGGACTCTTGACTGGAGTGGGGATTACGGTGCCCTCACCCCTGTCCCTCTAGCCCAGCCTCCCATCCTGAAGCCCTGCGGGGATAACAGGAGACGAGTCTTCTTCCTTGCCACAAAGAGTGACAGTGTCCCCAAGGGGAGAAAAGATACTGTTATAATCATAGCTAATATTGAGTTCCTACTATGGGCCAGGGGCTGGGATTTAGCTCAGTTGGTAGCGTGCCCCTCTGTGCTCTCCGAGGCCCTGAGGTCGATCCCCAGCACCACAACAATGGGAGAAGGACAGGGCAACCCACTCCCCAAAAATTAGCCGTTGAAACCCCTATAAGTAGCAGAGAAGCACTGACACAGTGCCAGGCATGGCACAGTGTTGGGGAGTGTTTTGCTCTGTTGTACATAGGATCACTATGAGTCAGACCCAACTTGACAGGACCTAACAACATCTATGGGACAAGTCCTATCCTAAAAGCAGGGTACTCAGTGAATCTTTAGGACTATCCTATGTTTATGCTTATTATCCAGATGAGGAAAGCGAGGCCCTGGGAGATTTAAGTCACTTGTTCTACCTGAGGTGATAATGGGAGAGCCTGGATTTTAACCCTGTGCTTGCCCTTACCAATGTGCCTTGAAGGGTTTGAGCCAAAGCTGAAACCAGCTAACAAGGAAGAATAAGAGTGAAGTCAGGCTATGGGGAAGCCAGAAGTCTTCCTGGAGGAGGTGGCCTGGTGGGGCCTGATGTGAGGTCAGATGGAGCTCAGGCAGGTCTCCTAAGGAAGTGGCACCCACCTCTCTCTGAGGTGCACAGGGGCAGCTGGGGCTGGAAAAGAGGCAGGTACCTGAGGAGGACTCAGAACAGATGGCTGGCCCTTCTCACCATGAAGTGTTTTCAGCACTTGACACACACACGCTCATTTAATCCTGCCAGCAATCCTCAGGACAAGCACTCTGATTGCCCTCCCATTTGCACATGAGGCAGTACAGGCCCAGAGATGCTAAGTGAGTTTTCCAAGCTCACACAGCTAGTGAGCAGCAGTCCCAGGAATCCACCCAGGAGGTTTAATCACTGGTTTAATTGCTCCATCAGGCAATTAAACCCTCCTAGAGGGTGCCTATGCATGTGGCTCTGGCCTGGAGACAGTGAGTGGCCTGGATGGCCTCTGCTTGGCTGGCGTGCCTTCTCCCTATGCGCCTTGCAGTCTAGTCATTTGGCTCGTGGCTGGCCTGAGCGGCTATGTGGGCAGGAGCAAGTTCCCAGACCTATCTGTGCCTTGGTTTACTCACTTGAGCCCTGGGTTGGAGCCAGGTGATATGGGCGGGAGAGGAAGACAAGTTCTTGAGGGACGATGGCTGTTAATTTTTTCTACCTGCCCTACTTGCTTCCCCGACCTCCCTCATTGCACACGCATTCCCTGCCTCTCAAAGATTTGGGATGGCTGCTTGGCCAGCCTCGCAGGGCCTCTAGACCCCAGGGAGCCAGGCGTGGGACAGGGCCCATCACTCAGCACTAACCGCCCCCAGCTCTGTGGCTGCTTGCGGCTCCATCCATCACCTTTAATTTTATTTGAGCAGGAAATAGGTCCTGGTGGTGCCCATTTATGAGTGAACACGGTTTTATTGCTTTCTCCATGAAGATAACGGCCTTGCACAGGCCCCCTGCCAGCCTCCTCCCCCTCCCTTCTTGTCAGGTTAATTTACTCCCTTTTTTGACACTCGGAGTCACCAACTCTGTCCCTCTCCCTGAATTAGAGACCCCCATAGACACCCAGATGGCTCCCCCAGCACGATGGCCACCTCTAGCCTGGCCTGGACCTCCCGGTAGAGGCTGGCACTGGGGCTGCCTGACCGCTTCCCCAGCATGCGAGATCAGGCAGGCAGGGGGCAGTTCTAGAATTTTCTTGGGTTGACCCAGGGAACATTCCTTGGAGAAACTTCACGGCATGAGCTGAGGTTGGGGAGAAGAAAGGCAGAAGTTATTTCTGGCAGGGTCCCGGAAGAAAACATGTGGTGCAGGAAGCTGAAGGAGAATTTAATGAAGGGGTCCCTTACGGAGGCCAGGCAGGGCACAGTGCCCAATAAAGTACCTGAAGCACAAGGACTATGACTCCTAGACCAGGGAGGCAAGGGGATGAATGAGGCTGAGGGGTCCCCATGCCAGGTGGAGCTAGATGGAGAGGCCAGTAGTACTATGAGGGCCACAGAGGGGTGAAGCTATGGCCAGAGGCTCAGAGCCTTTCCCCAGGGAGGGAGCAGGGGAGAGAAGCCCAGACCCTCTCTCCCTCGGTCCTATCTTCTGCAGGTTCCTCCCACTGGCCAACCCCAGGAGACGGCAGGGAGCTGAGGGCTGCTGTGCCCAGGAGACAGCCTTCTGGGATGCAGGACATCAGAAGAGTGGGTGATTTACGAGTTAAATCCAAAACATAACCAGAGCTGAGCTAAGTCTTTCTTAGGTCAGGAGCTAGGGGTGCCATTGGGGTTTGGCTCAATTGGTAGAGTGCCGCTCTGTGCTCTCTGGGGCTCTGGATTTGATCTCCAGCACCACAAAAACGGGAGGAGGTGGCAGCCCACTCCCAAAACAAACCTGAAACAACCAGCCACTGAAAACCCAGGAGGGTCACTATGAGTTGGATACGACTTAACGGTACCTCACAGCAACAGGAGTGCCGATGAGACCTTGGGGTGGGGGTGGTATGTGGAGGACAAGGGGTGACCTTCCCCGTGGGGCTAAAGGGGTCAGTCTGGCAGCCCAGGCAGGGGTCCTGAGGGAAGTCAGAGCTATCTTCTGCCTAGAGTGTGTCCCTGGGAATCCTTCCAGGGACAGATGACATTATTAGGGCCAGGCCTGGAGGCACAGGCAGATGCAGAAGGGAAGAAGAGGGCCCTCCGCCACAGAGCTACCCAATGCCCCAAGGAAGCCAGCCACACCCTTGTAGTCTGACCCCTAGTCGGACTTGGGAATCCCGGACAGTGCAGAGCCGGGAGCAGGTGCGTGGAAGGAGTTCCATGTGTGAAGGTAGAGCCTGCTGCACACAAGATTGTGAGAAGGCCCATGTGTCCTTAGAGCCCAAAGGCTGCCCGAGGGCTCTTCAGCAGCCTCACTAACCCACCAACAGCTGATCTACTCATTACAGATCATCCCAGCCATGTTAGCTGCCTCTCTCCTGGTTTGTCCCTCTTTTGTTAGCTTGTTGTTTTTGCGACTCCACGTACAACAGGCAAAACACTATTGTCAGTGCTTCTCTGCTGTTCATAAGGTTTTCATAAGGATTTCATAAGGATTGATTTTTGGGAGTGGGTTGCTGGGTCTTTCTCCCAGGCCTACAGCGCCTGGTGTTCCCAGGTGGTCTCCCATCCAAGTACTAACCAGGCCTGACCCTGCTTAGCTTCCATGATCTGATGGGCTACGGCTGCAGGCTTTGTTAGCTTAGTTCTAATTATATGAGAGTCATAAAATGCTTTTAAAATAGCCTATAATTCACAATTCTTAGAAGCTCTGACAGGTGCCTCCCCTGAGTAATGTGGAGCCTGGGAGCTTTTACAGCAGGCCACGGTTGCCAAGGGGAGACTGAGGCTTGAGCTGGGCCCCAGAGGAGCTCTGGCTGAAGTGGCAATATCAGATCCCTTTCCAGCCTCAGTGAAGAGTCAGGGAGGCAGCAGGGCCTTCATTGTGACCACGTTTTAAAGGCCTGCTGTGCACTGGCAACTTCACATGCTTTATCTCTGCGGAAAGGGTCCCATTTTACAGATGAGGATATTGAGATGGGGAAGGTGAAGTGACCCGCCCAAGGTCTCACCACTGGCAGGACCAGAATTTGAGCTGGAGTCTGGAGTTCAGAACCTAGGCTTCTTCTTTTAGGCTGTGATGTTCCACACATCCCCATGCCCCCACCCAAAGCTGATGCCTTCATTGCCAGCTTGCCTTTGCCCCCATCCCGCCACTCTGAGGATAGCTGGGGCCAGCCTCTCTGAGTCTCGGTGTCCCTGTCTATAAAATGGGGCCCATGGTCTTTGCTGGCTGCCTCTGTTGTCAGGGTGCAGGAGCTAATGGATTCATAAGCAGTTCTCCACAGCCCCTGAGAGCCCGCGTCCACGTGGAAGGGAGGTTGTTAGCTTGATTATAGATGCCCTGCCAACCTCCGGGAGGGGAAGTGTTTAATTGGGGGTTTTATTTTCCAGCACCAGGGTCTGGCTTAATGAGATATCCCTGGGCCTCCTGGCATGCAGCCGCCAGGTTGCCTCCTTGTGTTGACAAGACTGAGCCAAGCCCCTGGCTGTGATTGGCCAGCTCCCTGCAGACCAGATAAAGCGGGGCTGATAAGCAGGGTTGTGCCTTTACCACCCCACCTCCAGCCAAGATGGGCGCCTGGGGACCATGGCCTCAGCCAGGAGCCAGCCCTGGCTTTTAATCTTTGATGCTAATGAAGGGTAACTGACAGATGCTCACGTACAGGCCGGCTTAGCTGCTCAGGGACACAGCCATCCCTTGTCTCTGTGCCAGGAGCACACACATCTGTGCATACACCACCTCCCCACCCCAGCTGGCCCTGAACAGAGGCCCCAAAAGGGTGCAGGCTGCCCTGGGGCTACAGTGGCAAGGAGACCTGTTGGGAGAGGCTGCATGTTGGGAAATCCAAGCCCAGAGGAAGGGCAGAGGAGAAATGGCTCATGGCCATGGTTGGCTGTTAGCAGGAAGTCTAGCTGCTAATTTTGGCCTCTGGAGGCAAAGAGCTGGAAGTTAGAATCCTGCCTCTGCCCCTTCCCAGCTGGATGATCTTGGGCAAGTCACTTGGCTTTGCAGAGGTCCATTTTCTTCATCCATAAGTGGGAATCACTGTGCCTACCTTGTAAGGTGCTTATGATGTGCATCGGTGTTAGGCATACAGAAAGTGTTCAATGACGGATTACATGACGGGCAGAGAGGCTGTATATGGAGCATGGAGGGAGGGAACCTGCAAGTGTGGAGTGCCTACTGGATGCCAGGCCAGTGACAGCTGTGGAAAGTCACACGGCTGTGGGCTGACGGTTTGTGTGGTGGGAGCTCCATCGCTGTCCTCTCCCTTCCCCTGGCCCCCAGCCTCCTCCTTCCCACCTTCCTTCCTTCCATACAGATGGGCTGCCATACCAGGCTGTGGCACCAGTTCTATGCTCCATGGAGTTCATCTAGGTCCCCATCACTGCTCCTGGGGGTATCTACAGGCAAGAAGTGGTTTTGCCGCCAGACAGAACACTTGGCCCCTGGTGAAGAATTTGAAGCATCCATGCAGCAGATAATAGAGGAGCCCTTCAAGTTGCTAAAATGAGACCAGACTGTGGGCCTCCCCTTCTCTGTGTTTGTGTGTGCCTGGCTTTGTTCATAAATGCATTCGAGGGGCTTCAGGGCTCAGCCCACTGTTATCCCCACGGCCGGAAGTTCCACCATTGGGTTTTCAGGTTTCCTCTTCCAGGTGAAGACTCATTTTCAAATGCAGGTTCTTCTAGAAGGAGTAATGCTGCAAAGTTAATTTGCCTCCTGTATACCCAGATCAATTCTGTCTCTTCAACAGGGACCTGGTTCAGGACTTGTTCATGAAAGCAGGGGAGAGGGAGGAGAGAAAGAGCAGGAAGGCTGCCCACGCTGGTTAATGGGGTCGATGTCAGGGAAAGACAAGGTCTGATTGACAGGTCTGCTGGCACATGCCGGTGCCAGAAGAGGGCTGGCACAGGGCCTGCAGTAGGGGCCTCCCTGCCATGTAACAGCCCAGGTTTTGTAAAATAGAGTCCCTGTATGAGAAGGCTGCCCCTTGGGGGGCCTCTGAGGGGTGGGTCCTGGGCTGCTGACACTTCCCAGCCCGCACATGTTAATCAGCCTCCACTTACCTCTGATCTCCCCTCCTGACCACTGACTAGCCACTGCCACCCGGGGCCCCCCGATGTCTTCTCTCTTCTCCTTCCTTCTGCCACACTATGTCTGCCTCCCACAGCCCACAAGCCGACAAGCTTGTCTTTATAAAGTCTTGTAGGTGTTCAGATTTTTTTTTTTTCTTTTGTGGTACTGGGGGTTGAACCCAGGGCCTGGTGCTAGCATGCTTTGCAAGTGCTGTACCACTGAGCTGCACCCTCAGCCCTTTTTATTTTTTATTATTTATTTATTTATTTATTTTGAGACAGGGTCTCGCTAAATTACGCAGACTGCCTCTGGTCTGGAATTTGCAATTCTCCCGAGTCACTGGGATTACAGGCATGTGCTACCGTGCCTGGCAAACTTTCCAAATTGAAAGTCTTTTACAATTTGCTCCTGATTCCAGCTGCTCTCCTGATCCCCTGCTGTGAACTTTGCCTCCTTGAACTCTTTTGTCCCCCATTCTCTGGCCCTGGCTCCCCAGTGAAGTTTGCCTACAGGGAGGTAACAGTGAGGCATTTCCTCCTGGATCTGTGTGCACTCTCTCAGCCTCATGCCAAACTAGGGCCCCAAGCCATGCATCTCTCTGGGCAGCAGGACAGTGGGACATGGGGGCACTGCCAAAGGGCCCGGATGCCCAGGTGGACTGTGGATGGCCACAGGGGATAGCCCACCCCCAGCTCTGCTGGGCCTGTATTTGGTTGCTGCTGGTTTGCATTTATACTGTTTCTTTCTGAGGACTTTGTTTTTTCCATGAGAGTCTTGATTTCCTGACCAGGAACAGTGCCTTCTCTCTCAGACTGTGAGCTTCCTGAGGCAGGACCTGAGCTGTACCCCTGTCTCAGAGTAGGACGTCTCCAAGGGCAATTGCCATCTCCAACATGTGACTAGGGAGTTCTGAAGGTATAAACTTGGTCTTGCCTTTCGAGGAGAATTTCCAAAGCCATTAAGACTGTGTTCCTTTTGGAGCTGGTGGATTTTGAAGGGAAATCCATATCTCTTATATCAGACTGGGGCTCCCTGAGGACAGGTGGTGTCTCCTTCAGACTGGGACTCGCTGAGGATAGGCTGTGTCTCCTTCAGACTGGGACTTCCTGAGGACAGGCCATGTCTCCTTCAGACTGGGGCTCCCTGAGGTAGGGGCTGCCCTGCTTTCTATCTCAGGACTTCAGTACAGCTTTTCCATAGTCTGCTCTTCCTAAGGAGCACGTGAAGGAGATGATCTGAGTCTGGAGCACAGGAAATCCCAGAGGGTGACTGTGTGACTGGCAGGGCACCTTTGCTCAGCACCAGACCTTGCCAGTGTGTGACTTGAGACTAGGGCCTCTCGGTTGTGGATCTGGACTAGATTTATCTCATGGCAAAGATGTGAAGTCATCCAACTGTCCCTGAGTGCCCAGGAGAAAAAGCTGAGGATGGCTGGGTGATCCTCACTTTGGTGACCCTCCGTCCCCTCCCTAGGCCATCATAGTTAATGATAATGAGAGGAAGCCCTAGAGGTGTGTCTGTCTATGTCTGTGTCTGTGTGTCTGTGTGAGCACAGAGGACAAGCATGGTACTAACTGAGATCAGTTCTAGGGGAGGGGACCAGGGGTGCCTCTCAGAATGGAGAGAAATAAGGGGCTTCCCTCACTGGATGGGCTACCCTGCTCTGGGCCGAGGCTGATCTCCCACGTCTCCCCATTCCAGTGCTGCAGGGCCATGTGTACCGGTTCTGCACAGCGGAGGGCCTCTGGCTGCACAAGGACAACTCCAGCCTGCCCTGGAGGGACCTGTCCGAGTGTGAGGAGTCCAAGCGAGGGGACAAAGTGAGCTGAGGACGGGTTTGAGTCCAGGAGGTGGTGGTGGGGCTTCCACTTCTTGGGATCAGAGACCCTGGGATTTTGGTGGGCCTGTCTGTGGTCATGCCGTCCATCTTCCTGCCTCTGGGGGATTTGCATGCTGTGCTCTTGGATAGAAGTGGGTGTGTTCAACTCTCTGACCTTTGAACCAGACCCTAGAAATCCCTGGACCATCTCTGCAGGTCATTTTCTTTCTTGATTCTGGAATTCCCTGTGGGGCCCAGGAAGAAAGTGTGGGAGAGAGGGGGCCATGGGTTGCGTCACACACACTCGTGTCCCTGTGTGCACACAGAGCTCCCCGGAGGAGCAGCTCCTGTCCCTCTATATCATCTACACGGTGGGCTACGCACTCTCCTTCTCTGCCCTGGTCATCGCCTCGGCCATCCTCCTCAGCTTCAGGTAAGGGGGCCTGGAGCCCTGGAGGGGCTGCTTTATGCTCACTACCCTGGCAGAGGAGGACAAGTCCACGGCAAAGTGACAATGCAGCAAGTCCTTCTCTGCAGAGTTCCTCAGAGACAGTGAGATTGAAAAGACAGGACACAGTGCTGTGTACTTAGTCTAATCTCCGCTGTGTAACTGTGTGCATATATACTGCGAAAAAGAAAAAAACCACCCCCAATCTTAAAAGCAGGTGGGAAGATCATTGAAAATCTGGAGAAATCCTCTCCAGTGAGCAGTTGTAACGTAAATAGTCAAAAGTTCAGTATGGCTTTCAAAAAGTTGTCAGTGATCAGAAATTCTGCTGTCTTTGGAGCTTGTTAATCCTCATGGAAAAGTTCTCCCCTAGGTCTAACCTTCTAAATCAGGAGCTGGGGGGCAGCTTCCTCCCACTCTCTGTGGGATCCTCTATGGGATCTGGGTTCAGAGACAGGAAGAATTGGGAGGGCAGGGACAGTTTGGAGGGCAGGAACCTTAGGACAGGTGACATTCCTCTTCTTGTCCCCAAGGCACCTGGCACAGTACTGAGCACACAGTCCACACTCAGTAAATGCATTCACTGGATGAATATTGTGTTAGTTGCTTTTATGTAGCTACGACCAAATATACCTAAAAGAACAACTTAACAGAGGAAAGATTGACTTTGGCTCATGGTTTCGGAGGGTTCTGACTGTGGTCACTTGGCCCCATGCCTCTGGGCAGAACATCATGATGGCAGGGGCATGTGGCAGAGGAGGCTGTTCACCTCATGGCAGACAGGAAGCAGAGGGATAAGAAGGGACTGGGGACGAGGTATGACATTCAAGGCACACTGCCAGTGAACTTCTTCCTCCAACTAGGCCCCATCTCCTAAAGTTTCTACCACCAACCAAAATAGCACCACCACCTGGGGAGTAAGCATTCACCACACGAGCCTGCAGAAAACATTTCATATTCAAACTGTAACAAGTACTCTCTTTTATTAAGTATTTCAGAGGTCCAATAGTGCAATGATTGCAAGGTGCCACTGGACATGCCTATAATCCCAGCAATTTGGGAGGCTGAGGTAGGAAGATCACGAGTTCGAGGCTAGAGGAAACCTGCGCAATTTGGTGAGACCGTGTCTCAAAAACAAAATGAAACAATCCCCTCCAATAAATAAAAATAAATAAAACCAGTGACAAATGCATATACTATTCAACCTTAGAAATAAAGCATTCCATAAGATTGTACTTCCCTGGTGACCCCATCCCGTCAAATCTCTCTGCCTGCCCCACGCCCACCACAGCTAACCCCTGAACATACCTCTTAAAATTCTCATTTCCTTTTCCTTTTATCATGTTTGTAAGTGTCCATAAAAATACATAACATGGTTTTGTGTATTTTTAATAGTATCTTGTACATATTCTTCTGCTGTATTTTTTGGTGCAACATTATGTTTTTGTGAAATTCATTCACATTGATACAGGTAGTTCTATTTCATTAATTTTAACTGTCACTCCATAATCCATTGTTATAGCACAGTTCATTTGTCTGTTATCATTTTAATGGATATTTGAGGTGTCTCTTTTTCTTTCTTTCTTTCTTTCTGAATTACAAACACAGTGGGCTGCTCACCTATATTGTTTCCCAAGGGCATATACCTAGGGATAAAATTGGCCAGCCAAAAATTACCTGCTTTTATAAATTTGCTGTGACAAGACAGCACCTAATAACAACAACAATTAAGTTTCTCTCCAAAGGGATCATTGCCAATTTGTCCTCTCACCAGTAGTCAAAGGGAATTCCCTTTTCTTAACATCCTAACCAACATATGGTGTTTTCGGAAGTAAGTGTTGCTAATCTGAAGTGTGTGAAATATTGTATTATGATTTTAATTTGCATATCCCGACTCCTAGGGAGGTCAACCATTTTTTTCATTTTATGAATTGCTTGTTTACATCCTTTGCTTATTTTTTATTGGTTTACTTGAGTTTTTCTTGTTTATTTTAGGCATTCTTTATTTGGAATACTAATCTAAGATATACCCTCTCAGTCTGTGGCTTATTTCTTCACTTAGTGGTGCTTTTTTATGCATTGAAGTTCTGCATTTACATACAGTGAAATTGGTGAATTTATCAATTTTTATTTATAAGCAAGATTTATCAATAAATTCTATCAATTTTTCCCAAAGACTGAATTTCTGTATGTTCCTGTTTAAGAAATCTTTTCCTGTCTTAGGGTTGCAAAGATGATCACCTATGTTTTCTTCCCAAAGTTACAGTGTTGCTCTTCCCTTATGGTTCTCTGACCTGCCTGGAATTTATTTTAGTGTATGGTGAAAATCAGTGATTCAGTTTCCTTTTTCCATGTATGCATATAATTGATTGCCTCTGTGCTCCTGACTGATGGCCCTTCCTTTCCCTCTTGCTTTGCAAGCCTACTCTATCATGCAGCAAGGGTCCATGTATTTGTAGGCTTCTTTCTGTCATTTATAATCCCTTTTCATTGGTTTGTTTATCTGTCCTTATCCAAGAAGCATGGTACCTTATCTCCTAAAGACTTATTAGAATTCCCAGTTCTTTTCTTTCTTTTCTTTTCTTTTCTTTTTTTTTTTTTTTTAGCAAGGAAGGGCCTCTACTTTGTGTCTGTGCATGTGTGTGTGGCTGTTTT
>VMDO01004199.1:100934-129275 GCA_007922755.1 Pedetes capensis
GTTGAACCCAGGGCCTTGCACCTGCATGCTCTGCAAGTGCTGGACCACTGAACTGCACCCTCAGCCCACTTTTTAACTTTTTGGGACAGGGTCTCGCTAAATTTCCGCAGACCCCTCTGGTCTCGAACTTGGGATTGTCCTGCCTCCGCCTCCCAAGCCGCTGGGATTATAGGCGTGCACCACCGTGCCCAGCTTTGTTTTGCTTTTTTGAGACAGGGTCTCACTTTGTAGCTCAGGCTGACCTTGAACTTGAGATCCTTTTGCCTTAGCCTCTTGTGCTATTTTGTGGTTCTCTAGAAGTTTCTGGACTGTTCTTGGCCAGTTCTTTAAAATTTTGTAACATTTATAACTGTTCTTTAAAATTTTGTAACACTTCATGAAAAAAGACTTGGCATTTTGAACTTCTTAGTTGATATGGAGAGAATTAACTGATTCCCTCAAGACAATGAGTCTTTGTATTCGTAAGTGTGGTATATCTATGTATCTTCCATTAATTTAAGACTTCTCTAATGGTTTTATGGGAGAAGGTTTTATGGGAGAAGGATCTGGCAACCCCCTTCCAAAAATAAAATCTGCCATTGAAAACCCTATGAACAGCAGAGAAGCATTGACAATAGTGTTTCCCCTATTGTACAGAGGGTCGCTATGAGTCGGATACCGATGCGACGGCACCTAACAACAACAACAACTAATGGTTTTAAGCAACTTTTATGATATTGTCTATAATGACCTTACACATTCTCTTTTTGGTCTTATTTCTAGGTTAGTCAATTAAAATATTGTAAGTGAATTATTTTTTAATTTGCTTTTTAATGATTTGTTGCTGGTCTGTATAACTGTACATATCAGCAACCTCACTGAATTGTTACTGGCTCTCATAATTCATCTGTACATCCTCTTGCATTTTCTATGAAAATAATCAATCATGTACAAATAGTGACCACTTCACTTATTTCCAATTCTTGTCCATTTCTTCCCTTGCTTTATTATACTGGCTACGATGTGTAGTATGTGTTGAATAGAAGTGACAGTAGCATACATCCTTATTTTGTTCCTGATTTTAAAGGAAATATTTCCATAGTTTCTCAGTTAAGAATGATGTTCACTCTGTATTGGGTAGATAGCTTTTATCAAGTTAAGAAATGCCCTCATATTGACAGTTTGCTATACATTTTTCTTTCTTTCCTTCCTTCCTTCATCTTTCTTTTATTTCCTCCCTCCCTCCTTTCCTTTCCCTTTCTTTCTTTCTTTCTTTCTTTCTTTCTTTCTTTCTTTCTTTCTTTCTTTCTTTCTTTTTTCTTTATTTTTATGTGCACAGTCCTGGATATTGGACCTTGGGCCTCACTTGTGCTAGGCAATCACTCTACCACTGAACTATGTCCTCAACCCGCTACATGTTTTCGTGTGAAAGGATATTGGCATTGTATCTGATGCATTCTGAATTCCTACCATGTGCCTAGCCCTGGTCTGTACCTGTGAGCAGGCCAGAGCTATTTAAGACATGGGTCTTGTTATGAAGAAGCAAAGCAAAGCAAAACACGTGGTGCCCACTGCAGAAACTGATCCTCACACATACATCCCTTTGGTTACCCATGACTATATAAAAGAAGACACTGCAGTGAGAAGGGGGAGATATGGCTAGGAGGAGGGGCAGTGACTACCTAGCTGAGGGCTTCATGGAAAGGCAGGGCTTGAGTTGGATGGGAGGGATTTTTGAAGTTATAGGGAAGAAGGGCATTTTCAGAGGAAGGAAGACATGAGCCCAATCCTAGAGCCAGAAACATACCTGATGTGCTTTCCTGAGGGCTGGGCCTTGTAGGATGGAGCTGTCGGCCATCTTGCCAGGGCAGGGCCCTGCTATCTCCCTCAGACACCTGCATTGCACCCGGAACTACATCCACCTGAACCTGTTTGCATCCTTCATCCTGCGAGCGCTGTCTGTCTTCATCAAGGACGCCGCCCTCAAGTGGATGTACAGCACAGCCGCCCAGCAGCACCAGTGGGATGGGCTCCTCTCGTACCAGGTGAGTGGCGTGGCCTGTCGGTGAAGGCCTGCCTCTACCTCTCCATGTAGGCCTGGGATAGGGCTGGTAAGAGCCGCTCAGCCTTGGCCCTCAGGGAGCCCCAGTCAGGTGGGAGAGGCAGTCGGCCTGGGGAGGCCCCGATCTCAGGGAGGAGTCCCTGCACTAGGGAATTTTCAGTCTATCTTTGGGGACAGACCTGAGTTTGAGTCCCAGCTGTGCTACTTCCTGGCTGTATAATTTGGGACAGGGCCCCTAACCTGTCTGAGGCCCAATGTTCCCTTGTGCATGGGGACAATACTCTTGTACTCTTCTACTAGGGGTAAGGAGAAGTCAGTGAGCTAAAGCAGACAGAGGTCCCAGCACCAGCCCTGGCCAGAAGACAGAAACTCTCTCATCCTGCGTTACCTGTGGCAGGATGGTAGCTGGGCCAGGATGACCAGGGGTATCAAGGGAGGTGGGAGGGCGGCAGGGGGCAGAGCTGCGGTCTCCACCGGCCCTTTCCTCTGCCCACAGGACTCCGTGGGCTGCCGCCTGGTGTTCCTGCTCATGCAGTACTGTGTGGCGGCCAATTACTACTGGCTGTTGGTGGAGGGCATCTACCTATACACCCTGCTGGTCTTCTCTGTCTTCTCAGAGCAGCGGGTCTTCAGGCTCTATCTGAGCATAGGCTGGGGTAAGGCCCTCTGTCATTCACCCCATGCCCCAGTCAGCCTGCAGCATGGGGGAGGGAGACACTGATCCCTCTTCCAGCTGGTACCCCGAACACACTGCTGGGCCAGGGGCACAGCCTGCTGGGTGACCCCTCCTGGGTGCAGGACCCTTGCTGATGGGTCATAAAGGCACCTCAGGGGGTGATGGTTACGCTTCCCTCACCCTATGTGTGACTTTCCTCCCTTACTGGAAGCCTCCTCTTCCATCTGGCCAAATACCACCCCCTACCACTCCCACCATACCACTGGAGGTCAGGCACTGTCCTCAAATGTCTCTGCACCTGAGGTCCTATGGGCAGAGAGCTTCACACCCGGTCCAGGGCAGCCCAAAGCCGTGAGGGAAATGGTGAGTTCTGGGGCCTCGAGTGGGGAGGGGCCAAAGAGTGGGTGGCAGGGAGGACTGAGGTAAGGGGCTCTGTCGCATGATGAGGAAGAAGAGGGCTCAGAGGAGGAGCCAAGTCAGGTGGGGTGGGTGACCAGAGACCAGCTAAGGAAAGGAGTGGACTGCAGATGTACCTGGAGCCCAGCTGGAAATGTTCTAGCCAAAAAAGTTTGCTGGGAACCATCACGTCTTTTTTTTTTGCTGGAACATTTCTGGTTGTGCTTCTATCTCTCGCTGCGTGGGATTCGGATGAGGGGCATGCTTGGGATTCGGCAGGGGTCTGGAAGCCCCTCACCAGGCGGAAGACAGATGTGACCACTCCTCCTGGAGCAAGGCGCACACACCCACCTGAGACGGAGCTGAGAACAGACCCTGCCCTCCCTCCCACCCCGTGTGATCTGCCCTGGGAACAGGTTCCTCTTCCTCAGCCCACACCACTGCCCCAGCTGGCTGCTCATCCTCATCCTCTTCCCTCAGGCTGCTCTGAATAGGGCTGCCCCTGGCCTCCAGGGACTTCCCAGCTCAGTCACAACAGACTCCTCTCTCAATCTCCCTACCCCTCCACACCTGTCCTGCCTCTGCCCCTTTGCAATGCTGTTCCTGGTCCAGGAATGTTCTAGAAGCATCCTTCCCACACAGAGTGGCCAGTCCACCTCTTCAGGAAGCTGCCTGTGGCTGCAGGGCCTGCTCAGTGCCCCTGCCCTATCCTTGCACTACATTCATTTTTGATGGTGTTCTTCAGTTGCACTGCAGAAGAGTAGCTCTTACAGGGTTTAAGGGTGACCAGTGTCTGGAAGGCACCAACATGCAGGGAGGGACAGGGCCTCATAGGGAGAGCAGACACTAGAGCCCAGGCTCCTGACTCCCAGGCCCTGGGCCTCCTACGCCCCCATATACAGGTCTTGCCCTGTGTTCATTCCTTCAGTCCCCTGCAGGCCCCACTATGTAGGCTCAGCTGCTTCCCAGGTGGTAGGAGGCCCTGGCTTCTGTGCACAGATCCCTGAGCTTCCCCTTTCTCCATCCTCCCTAGGACCTGCTCTGCCCCACTAGGCCTTTCCTCCCTTTCCAGGCTTCCTCACCCTGTTGGGCAGGCAGACAGGGGCAGCTAGAGAGCCCTACAGCTCCCTAGGGGTGGGGGTGGAGGCAGGCCATGTAGAGGAGCTCAGGGAGGGCTGTCCCCAGGGTGGGAGACAGCATCCGTTCATTCTGGGAAATAGCATCAGCACTGTTAGTGCCCATCACCATAGCAACCTGAGGGCAGGACCAATCAAAGGAATGGAGCGATGGTTGGCAGGGAGGTTGGCAGGAGTTGGTGAGGACACGTGGTGCCCCAGAGTTCTCTAAGTGGGAGAGGGGGGAGGGGATGCCAGTCCTTTCCCCACCACCTCACACCCTAGCTCAGGGCTCAGCTTCTGCGGGGCACAAGGGCAGACCCTGGGGGACACCTCCCCCAACCTGAGCATCTTTTTCTTGAGAAACCAGGGTGGGAAGAGACAGAGAGAGAGATAGGGACAAAGAGGGACAGAAAGAGAGACACCAAGCTTCACTGAGACCTCAGGGCTCTGCAGTGATGCCGGGAGGCCTGTCCAAGTTGGGATGCTTGGGAACAACTTTAAGCTTCATGTGCGGCAACAGAACTAAAATCAGAACTCCGGCATAGTCTCAGGACCCCCCAAAAGTCTTGGCAACTTCCGGTGCTTCTGAGCAGTTAGGTGCCACCAGAGACTGTGCAGAAGGGGAGGGGAGTAGTGGATGGGGAAGAATTACTTCCCAGAACCAGTTCTGTGTGTCTTAATTTGAGCTTCCTTCTCTCAGCCTGTGGCTGGGGTTTGGCTCAGTTGGTAGAGTGTGGCGCTGTACTCTCTGAGAACTCGGGTTTGATCCCCGGCACCACAAAAATGGGAGGACATGACAATCCACTCCTGAAGCAATCCCGAAAAAAGCAGCCACTGAAAACCCTATGAGGGTCGCTATGAGTCAGACCCGGCTCCACACCACCTAACAGCATCCCTCAGCCTGTCTTGATTTTCTCAAGGGGAGAAATGCAGCCAGCAAGGAGTGTCCTATTTGCCCATGGTAGGACTCAGCTCGGGCTTTTCACAAAGTTCTTGTCCACAAGATGCTAATAGGTAAATGAAGCTCATCAGGGCTGGCAACATAAGTGAGTTCCCCTATCCTGGAGCGAGATATCATAGAGAAAGGACAACAGGTGGCTGGTCATGGCTGAAAGGAAGTTTCAGTATATGTGTGTGGGTCCAGGAATTGGCATGTTTCTGCCTAGAGAGCTTCCCTTCCCTCACTGGTATCTTGAATTCCTTATTAATCTATTTATTCCATTCCTACTGAGCTGCTTCCACAGTTGTTGGGCCCTTAGACATCATCCCATTCCTTGTCTGGTCTCATGAAGGCCTGTTTTTAAAGCATCACAGATGCAGAGAGGTCTGGTTTATGTAAAAATAAATGGGCCAGGAGAGAGAGAGGGATCTAATGAGGAAAGCTGGCCAGCTGTGAGCTGCTTTGCTTGCCCCACCCTGTCTGCATCATCAAGCGCAGTGGATCCAGGCACACTAGCCGCTCAGTGGCCACCATGATGTTGCCATCACAATGGTGATAGGAAAGTCCATGAAGTGGTTCTGCCCTGAAATCTCCTGGGAGAGGTCTCTCAAAACCACACGTGCATACTGATGGACCCCCCCACCACAGTGCACATCTTTGTCCACATACCTTCATATGCATACTCCTTATCTCATATACCCACATGTCCAACTCGAGAGAGGCATTGGGAGAGACAGGCAAGGATGCCATGGGTGCAGGAAGCCACTGAGGGTGATTGGAGTGGATATGGCACTGCAGCCCTGGAGTCTAGCTGCTGCTGGGGCCTTCTGAGCTCCCGAGAAGGCAGACGATCCAACTGTAGAGTACCCAGCACTGATTGAGCTCTCGGGATGAATGAGGCCTGTGCTCTACCCTCAAGGCTCTGGAAATCAGTTATGTTGGTTATCAATTGGATCAATTAGTGTGTAATAAATGACCCTACAACATAGCTGCTTATAGCAACAACTACTATCTCCCAGTTTCTATGCTCAGGAATCTGGGTTCAAAATACCTGAGTACTCCTGGCTCAGGATCCCTAACTGAGATTGGGTCAAACTGTCAGCCAGGATTCCTGTCTTCCCAAACAACTGGAGGTGGAGAATCTACATCCAAGCTCACTCAGGAGGCTGTTGATAGGAGACCTCCATTCATTGTGGTAGGGTCCTGTCTGCAGGCTGAGTGCTCCCAGAGTTAATGATGAAGGAAAAAGAGAGAGAGAGAATGAGCAAGCACACACTAGCATGAACCAGCCCAAGACAAGCCACAGAGTCTTTTATGACCTAATCTCAGAAGCAATACATCATCACTTCTGCCATGTTATTGGTCATACAAATCAATCCTTATGCAATGTGGACTGTACAAGCGTGTGAATACCATGAGGTGGGGATCCCTAGAGAACATCTAAGACGCTGTCTACACACCCATCATTCTGAGCTGTATTAACTGATCACTGTATTCCTAATGTCACCTTTGCATTACTATAATGAAATGTTAGGTGCCATCAAGTTGGGTCAAGTCAGCAACCCTGTGTACAACAGACAAAACACTACCCAACACTGTGCCATGCCTGGCACTGTTGTCAATCCTTCTCTTCTATTCATAGGGTTTTTGATGGGTGATTGTTTTGGAAATGGGCTTCCGTGTCCTTTTCCTGAGGCTACAGCACGTGGTATTCCCAGGCAGGCTCCCATCCAAGAACTAACCAGGTCTGACCCTGCTTAGCTTCTGACATCTGATGAGATTGGATGCCAGGGTGGTACAGGTGCAGGCACTATAATGAAATACCCAAGATAATTAACTTATAAAGAAAAAAAGTTTATTTAGCTCACAGTTCTGGAGTTTCTGGTCCAAGATCAGGTGAACCCATTGCTTTGGCCCTCTTATGTGGGCACCAGATGCCAACGGTGGGGTGCACATAGCTGAGCAAACTGCTCACCTCATGGCCAGGGAGCAAAAGGGAGAGAATAGACAGGCAGAGATCCCAACACTCCTCTTTGGGAGCATGCCCTACCCCCAGTGATCTAAGAAACTCCCACAAGGCTCCACCTCCAAAAGATTTCACCTCTTCCCACCAGGTCCACCCTGAGGACCAAGCCGCTAACATAGGCCTTTGGGGGAATGCTTATCCAAACCTTAGCACGCAGCAAAGTGGGGAGTCTTATTGTTGTGACTGTTGTTACTGTTGCCTGCTGGGATAGCCAGTTAGTCTGTCGACGTCATGGACAGGGCCCTGTCCCCCTGCCAGGCTTCTGCCCAGGCTGCCAGAAGGTACATGGAAGGTAGAGAACAAGCAACCAAAGGGGCTTCTAGTGCCTGAGATGGGCACATGGGCTGAAGCAAGGGAGGTCACGGGAACCAGAGAGTTTTCCTCCTCATCCAGCAGGTCCTCCTGACAGCATGGCCCATGCCCTGGGGTCTGTGTCCTGGTGTCTCAGCCAGGACCCTGGGGCAAGTCCTGGCAGTTTACCTGGCACACTGGAGGGGTTGGACTGGGAGGCCGTTCTCAAAGGGCATCAATATAGGGTTCCTGCTGCCCTAGGCACGAGCATCCAGACTAGCCTAGAAATGTGGTTCTGGGCCAGGCAAGAAGAGGGGCTGGAGATGTGAAGGGCCTGGGATGTGGAGATGCTGCATTCACTTGGGCTCTCTTGGCTGTGGCTCCAGCCTGCGAGCCCCCTCCCCGGTCTGCCTTTCCCTCTCTTGTCTTAGGTGTTCCCCTGCTGTTCGTGATCCCCTGGGGCATTGTCAAGTACCTCTATGAGGATGAGGGGTGAGTGTCCTGCTCCAAGGCGGGGGTCCACAGAGGCCTCATTCTCAGGTCATGGGATTCTTAGACCATGGGGCATAAGGCTCCCACTGCCTGGGATGATAAACCAAAGGGACTGAGAGCTTAATGCATAATATATGAATGAATTTGGTTCTCTCATCCCCACTCCCTTCTGCTGGCCCCTGCCCTAGATGGTATGATGCCAGATGGGGCTGGGCTTGCAGGCTGCTGTGCCCTTCTGCAGGCTTTTCTGTAACATCTGGGTAGCACGTCTCTGTTATTTTGTATATGATGCTGGATACACAGGGCTGTGTTCATAGAGCTGTGAAAGATTGATTGGGGGCCGTGTGTATGTGTTGTATGCACCTGTAGGGCTCTGTGGGGATCTGTGGAACTGGTGGCTGGGTGGCTCAGTGGAAGTGTATGCCCCCTGTCCCTGTGCTGGGAGCTGGGGCTCTGTGGGTTAGGTTGGATGCATTGTGTGCCTTGCCCTCCCACCCCAGCTGCTGGACCAGGAACTCAAACATGAACTACTGGCTCATTATCCGGCTGCCCATTCTCTTTGCCATTGGGGTGAGTGATGGTGCGTGTGTTCGGTGGGGAGCTATGGTGGAATTGGGCTGGGGCCAAGAAAGGGACTGGGGGAGGGTGAGAGGGCTCTGGCCACTGGTCCATCTGCTCTGCAGGTGAACTTCCTCATCTTTATCCGGGTCATCTGCATCGTGGTGTCTAAACTGAAGGCCAATCTCATGTGCAAGACAGACATCAAATGCAGGTGACCTAACCAAGCCGGTTCTGCTGGGCCCCTCAGCTCTCCCTCCCAGCAGAGAGACTTGGGATGCTTTGTTTAGAGCCCTTTCTAGCTCTCTTCTCCCACCCAAGCATGGGCTGGGACCTCTAAGCTTCTGCCTCAGCCTGTCCTTGGGCAGTCCCTGGGCTTCTGGGGTTTTGGCCTCCATTCCTTCCTTCCAGGCAGCCTGTTATGAGGTATTTGGAGGGACAGGCATCCAGGACCCAAATGGCAGGAAGCAGAGAAGGCACAGAGAGGGGAGAAGAGTCTATGCTCAAGGCCCAGGATGACTCCAGAGGTCCTTCCCTGCTCCCCAGGCTTGCCAAGTCCACACTGACGCTCATCCCCCTGCTGGGGACCCATGAGGTCATCTTTGCCTTCGTGATGGATGAGCATGCCCGGGGGACCCTGCGCTTCATCAAGCTGTTCACAGAACTCTCCTTTACCTCTTTCCAGGTGACTCACGGCGGGGGGCCTTTGCTTGGGGCAGGCTGAGGTCTAGGGGAGTGGTCCCTGCCCAGAATCATATGGTTGGAGAAGCACCAGAGCTATAATTTCCAGGTGACCTGACGCACAGGCCAGTCTTCTCTATGAGTCTATGGGACAAGAAGCCTTCCCAGATGTGGCCCTGGGAATCTGGGGCAGTGGAGAGGCAGCCATGATCCACTGGGTGGTGGGCACCTAGCTAGGCACTTTATACAATGGTGCATTTAGTCCTCCCAGAACCCACTTTCCAGAGCAGGAAATTAAGGCTCAATGAGGTCAAAACAAGACTTGCAGGGTTGCAGTTTCAAAGCTTGGAATCTATCCTTTCTGCTAGCATTAGATGCCTCAGAGGTATAAAAACAAAAGAAACTGGCCCCAGCAACTCCAGAGTGTCTTGGGATGCCTGCAAGCATGCGGGCCTATGCGTCCGTTCCCATACACAGGCGCACACTCATGTGCGTACGCACAGATAAGGCCCAGTTCTGGAGCACTGAGACTTGATGAACAAACAGGCCAAGTCCTCGTGCTCAGAAGTAGTGTATGAACTTCTCCTGGTCCATCCCAAAAGAGAGGCAGCTGTGGCACTTTTGTAGTATCTGAGTAAAGGGTCAATTCTTCCTCCAGACAGGAAATGAGAAGGAGCCCATGCCTGGGTCTCCCAGGCGACCCAATTTGGGGAGGGGATTTTAGGATGGAAGCTCCAGGTGCATCCCATCAGGGCTTGCCTGCAGGGCGCCTCCCTCCCTCTCCCTTCTGCTGACCAGCCTCTCTTTCCAGGGGCTGATGGTGGCCATCTTGTACTGCTTTGTCAACAATGAGGTAAGGGCTGGGGAGGGACAGTGGGGTAGCTGGGCAGCTACCACTGGCTGCTTTGGAGCTGCACAATGGAGACTCCCAGTGGTCTTTGCAGCTAAAACCCCAGGTCACCCCACTGCAGCCCTGAGTTGAGGAGGCATCGTGCCCATATATTCTGTTCTGTGATTGGTGTTTTCTGTCTTTCTCTCTCTTTTGCCCTTCCTTCCTCTCTTTCTACCTCTCACCTCCCCCTTCCTTCCTTCTCCCCCATCCCACATGTAGTCATACCCTAATGGAATGAGAGCTTCAGGAAGGCCCAGCCTCATATTAAGAGGGATGATGTTGACTGTCTATTACAAAGCAACTCAACACACACATACCCAAGCCACATACTTGGGGCTTTAATAATCACTATCTCATTTAATTGCCTGTAGCTGTTCCACCCTGGCATCTGATTCTGTCAGATCTCAGAAGCTAAGCAGGGTCGGGCCTGGTTAGTCCTTGGATGGGAGACTGCCTGGGAACACCAGGTGCTGTAGGCTTGGGAGGAGGACCTGGCAGCCTACTCCCCCCAAATAATCAGCCATTGAAAACCCCTATGAATAGCAGAGAAGCACTGATACAGTGCTAGGCATGGCACAGTGTTGGGGAATGTTTCATCTGTTGTATGTAGGGTCGCTATGAGTCAGACCCAACTCAATGGCACCTAACAACAACAACATCTCATTTAATTGTCTTTCTCCCCCTAAAAAAACCCTGCTTAAATACTGACATCAAAATTCTTTTTCTTTCCTTCCTTCCTTCCTCTCTCCCTCTCTTTCTTCCTCCCTCCCTCCCTTCTTTGCGGTACTAGGGGGCTGAACCTGGGGTCTCATGCATACTTTGAAAGTGTTCTACCACTGAGCTGCAACCCCAGCCCCTTTTTTATTTTTCATCTTGAGACAAGGTCTCGCTAATTTACACAGGCTACCTCTGGCCTCGAACCTGAGATCCTCTTGCCTCTGTCTCCCTAGGCCTGAGATTATAGGCGTGTACCACCATGCCTGGCAATATTCCCACCTTTCCCACCTTTCTCACCTGATAACATTAAAGATCAGACAGCTTAGGAAACCTGCCCCCAGTTTGGCCTGGCACTAGTGGCACGGCCAGGATTCCAGTGAATTCCAACTTAAAGAAGAAAGCACCTGAATCTCTGTGTGCACAGCCAGAGCCAGGTCTTCCATCTTTACAACTGAAGCCCCCACTCACGCCACCAAGGCCTGGAGTTGAGGAGGCATCATGCTTCTCTACTCTGTTCTTTGCAGGGCTCTCTCTCCTGCTCTCTGTCTCTCTTCCTACCTTCCCCACTTTGAACCTCATTTTCCTCATCTATAAAATAGAGGTAATAATGCCTACCTATTGCCGTGAGGATAAAGTAAATAAAGTCTGCAAAAGGTGGGGAAGGCGGCAAGGATAAAGCTCTCCTTTAGGGCCGGGTATGGAAGGCCCAACCCAGCTCCTCATAGCACCACTTTGGCATGAAGAAGCATGCACCTCAGCTTGTGGATGCTCAGTAACCACAGCTGTTGTATAGCCTTCCAGTACTCAGTGACCCCCAGACTGGGGCCTAGAACGGTTCAGAGCCACTGCAGAGAAAATGAGGTGAGATGAGAGGGAGAGGAGGGGAGCGTTCCCCTGTCCCTAAGACATCCTCCAGCCTCCTCTGAACTGGTTTCCTTTGGGCTGGGAGCACGTGGCCTTCCGCTCTCTAAAAGGGAGGGAAATTGTGTTTCCTATGTGTTTCCTGTGTGGCAGGTGCTCAAGTGTTTTATTATAGCTACACCTGTGCAGCAGGCCTTACCCCATTTTACAGATGAGAAAATTAAGCCTCATCAAGGTGAAATGAATAGCTCCAGTTCAACAGCTAGAAGGTGGTAGGGGTATGGGCTGGGGGAGGGGGAGCCCACTAATGCCTCAGAGCCCCTGGGGCTGGGGAGCTGAAGGCAGCCCCAGATGAAGGGTGGTCATACATGGGATTCTGACTGCTTCCAGGACAGGTCTCAGAGGGCACCAGGCTCTGTTCAGAGTCTGGGCCAGGGGAGGAGATGGAGAGGACTATTAGAGGGACCCCATCCAATAAGCCCTTGATCCACAGGAGGCTACGGGACCAGGCAGCCCTGGGGTTCCCTGATAGCTGAGTCCTCATAAAGAACTTCTTAGGAGCTACAGCAGATGTGGCCATTGGAGATCCCAGCTCCTTGGGGTAGTCTCCCTTTGGGGATGGGTGTCAGCCAGCTGGGGAGCATGAGCACGGGCCCTGAGCTCTGCGGCTTTGCATGCCAGACAGGACAGGGACAGGATGGCCCATATCCCTGGGGGGGGATGAGGAGCAGAGGCCTGTGAAGAGAGACTGAGGCTCCCTCCTGCCACCTTATCACCCTCTCAACCCTGAGTCTCCCTTCTGTCCCCAAAGCCACTCTATAGTGTGTGGCAACGATGCTTGCACACATGCGTGGTTGGCACCGCTACCACCACTGTGGAGGCGCAGCTTAGCTGCTTCTCATGATCCTGTACCTTAAAGCCCAGGCCACAGGCCACCTCCCTCCTCACCCATCATCCACAGCTGGCCCAGCTTTGTGAAGAGGGAGGACTGGGCACATGTCCCGTCTCTGTCCCTGGCAAAGAACTTGACTCCGAAGCTGCAGTCGAACCTCTCTGGCCAGGCCTGGCTATAGGCTCCACTGGCCTCTCCCCGGACTCTCCCAGGCTGGTGCCATGGGTCCAGGAAACCCTGCTCAGAGGGCAGAGAGCCTGCCTCCTCTTGGTCTACCTTTAAACCCACTGCAGTTCCTTTAAACCTACTCCAGAGGCTCCTTATACCCTGGCACCTCCAGGCACAAGTTCAGACATGTCACCATTTCTGGGCCACAAAAGACACATGTGGCTCTTGGGCCAAGACCTCTGTCTGCAAGAGCTGTTCTCTAGACCCAGGGTTGCCATGGAAATGCCAGGTACTTATGACCCGAGGAGAAAAGATGGCCTGAGCGTTGGTCTCCTGCGGCTGTCAAGGCCCACATCATCTGCTGGTGGGCAGGGAGTGGGGACAAGGAGGGGAGGGCAGGGCTGGAGTTGTTTTTGCTGTAATTTGTGTCTGAAGGCCAAAGTGTAGTGACTCAGGAACCATGAGTGTTGGTCCTGGTTTTGTTCTCCCAAGCTGTGTCATTGGGGGCAAGCCACTTTGCCTCTTCTCCCTAGGTGCAAACGGAGGTAAACACCCAAGCCTGGCCAAGTGCCTGGCCAGAGAGGGAGCTCAGGATGTGTTTGCAGGGCTCTGGAGCTCTGGGGGCAGGGGACAGGTGAAGGGAGACCACTCAGGGAAAGGGCTGGGCTGTGTCACTTCCATTGTTTCATTTTCCTGAGTTACAGAGGGAACCGGTGTTCAGTGCCCATTCATTTGCTGGCTCATACATTTAACTCATTTAATCACACATGGTGAGTGCCTGCTGTATGCCTGGCACTGTGCTAGGTGCAGGGGTGCCGAGAGGAGGAAAATGTGGGCCCAGCCACATTTAGTCACATTTATCTGCCAGCTAAATGGCCAGGCACAGGCAGGAAGGACCTCAAGAGCCATGGTAGGCAAGCCGCCAGTGGGTAGGAGCCGGACATTGGAGGCAGGCTGGCTTTGGGCTCAAATCCTGGCCGAGCCCTGGGGAAACACTTGCGTTCTCTGCACTTCTGTTTCTTCACCTCTCTGTGGGAGGTGAAAGCAGGTGCTACTTTGCAGAGTTGATGTGAAAGGTGACTAAATCTATGGGACATGCTGGACATATGGATAGTGGTTCTGAAGGAAACCTTGATTACAGGGGCCACCATGGATGTTCGGACAAAGTACTGAAGGAGATGGGCCAAAAGGGGATACCGTGTGCCAGCACTCCTAGGTCCTGCTAGTGACCTCTTCAGTATTTGACGTGGCTTCCTATGGGTGTGCCTCAATGTACCACCTTTCTTCCCCCTCTTCCCAGTGGAAGGCAGTGAGAGAAGACTGGCTTCCCTGCTGCTGTACAAAGGGAGGCCATGGTCAGTTCAGGCGTCCCTGTCCCAGTGTCAACACACTGCACACAAGTCTGGCTAGGCAGGGAGCTGGCACAGAACAGCACAGTCACAGGTAGTGTCTCCTTGGCCTGTTGCCCACCCCTGCCCAGGCCTGGGCTCCGTGACGCTGTCAGGATACCAAGCCCTCCCAGCAGGCTCTGGGCGGTCTCAGCTCCACTGGGTGCAGAAGAAGTTCTTTTAAGGGATGGCATGCAGACACACCAGGCATATTGCTGCGTTTAGTCAGATGAATGACAAAGGAGGAGGGGGGATGGTTGTTTGTGCAGGGGCTGGTGGGGGGGTTGACAGAGAGCCCCTGACCCCAGCTGCTTGCAGCTGGCCCTCGGGGTGGGCCTGAGAGGAGCCTGGGCCCCGGACACCCCTGGGAGGGAAGGCTGGGGGAAAGGGTAGGGGACATCAGCAGAGCCCTAGAGAGCAAATGGATGGGAATCACACCCAGGAGGGCAGTCCAGACCCCCCAGGACGAGCTGGGCAGCTTCCAGTGCTTTCTGGGAACCACAATCATGGGGCCATGTCAGGGGACCACAGCACTGCCACAAGCCTCTGGGAGGTTGGGGCTCTGCAGTGGCCCTTGGTTTGTATCTTTCTGCCCCAGCAGGCTGGTCCCCAAGCACCAACCCTCAAGATTCCTCCTTGGAAGGCCCAAGCCCAGCAGAGTGGGGGTTCTGGTTGGCTGAGCTCACCCAGGCTGGCTGCCCTTCCCGTGAGATGGGACTCCGGTTGGCTGAGCCTACCACAGTCTTCCTGAGCAGGATTGGTTCAAAGCCAGGCCGAGAAGCCCTGGACCACAGCTTGTCTCAGACTCCTTGCTTCCTTCACCCTTTCCTCCCCTGGGAGGCAGGGGGCAGATCAAAACCCTCAGGGAGTTTGCATGGTCTCCTGCAGGCACCATGAAGGGTAGGGGTGTCTCATCCTCCTTCAGCGTTCCAAGTGCACTCAGAGAGCACAGCTGAAGAAGTCAGACTCTCTCCTCCCCAGTTCTCTTTCCCATCCCGTCTCCCTGCGTTTCTCCCTCCCTGCCCTTCTCCTCTGTTAAATAATACTGTGATGGATTATAAAAGGTACTTAGCTGAATCACAAAGTCTAGAGATGGAAGGGACCAATTAGGTCATCAAGCCCATCTCTCTCCTGAGGAGATGCAGAAAATAGGAGACAACAATAAACAATTTTATTGGGATATTAATTTAGGCGCCCAAAGGCCTTGACTTGTGTCTCTTAGTATAATGCAGTGGATTTTTTTCCCTTCCCCACTAATGTAATAATGGGGCCATTTTGTGGGCAGTTGGTTTGCCTGATGGCTTTTGTTTCCCTCCTTTCCCCACGGAAGGTCCAGATGGAGTTTCGGAAGAGCTGGGAGCGCTGGCATCTTGAGCGTTTGCACATCCAGAGGGACAGCAGCATGAAGCCCCTCAAATGTCCCACTACGAGCCTGAGCAGTGGGGCCACGGTAGGCAGCAGCGTATATGCAGCCACCTGCCAGGCTTCCTGCAGCTGAGCCCCCAGTGCTGCTCTTCTTGTGGTCCTTGCTGCTGACCAAGTGGCCATCCCAGGTGGGAGAGACCCTTCCAGGGACAGAGGAGGGAAGGGACCCCTGCACACATACATCCCTGCTTTCCCTCCCAAACCCATCAGGCAGGCAAACGGACAGTGCCTCCCGGGACCATGGGCACATTTTCTCTGAGGAGAAGCAGCCTGCTAATTTGATCACTGTGGCAGGAGGAGAGGAAAAATGATTGCTGCTAAAATGAGGAGGATTTCTTCCTGTTAAGCCACAAGGCCCTTGGGGTTCCCCTAGACAGAGCAGCAAATCAACCCCAGACTCACACTCAAGGTCAATGGCTTATTAGTGGGATTGGGACTTGTAGGAGGAGGTGTTTCTGCAAGAGACCAGTATAACCTGAGCCAAACACAGGGCTTGGCAGTGTGAACCAACTCTATTTGCTGTCCAGTTGGGGTCACCACTCTCATCTGCCTCCTCATAAGGGAGGCTCTTTGTGCATCTGGATTCCTGGTTTCCCTCATTTGACCCTTCATCTCACCAGCCAGTTTCTCCTTGGGGGCTTTGTTTGCTGCTGCCCACTTCAGCTTGAGTGTTGTTGAGAATAAGCACTGAGAAGATGCCTGAAGGTTTCCTCTGCTGGTGCCCACTTCTTCCCTATTTGAGTTGCTTTGGTGTCTGATTCTGCTGTGCCAAGCTAACCAGGGCAGGCCTACCACCAAGGAGCCTAGCTCTGGGGTATGAATCCCAATTCTGTTCTAAAGATGCTCAAGGATCCTCTGAGGTTTATCTAGGAACACTTAAGGAATGTCCCCACTGTGAGTGTAGATTACCTGCCACTTCCGGGAATGCAGAAGCTAAGAGATCCATTGCCTCCACCTCTCCATGGAAATGTTTTCCATCTGTCACCAGATTCTGTATCTTGAATGGGAGTTTGGGTATGCCCCCCCCCAACATCAGATGTGACCAAGAAGAGACTCTCCTGGGGAAACTAAGAGTACCTATCATTACCATGGAGGCAGGCTCCCCCTGCTTTTGGAACTCCCCATGTGGGAGCTTGTGTATACTTGATTCTTTTTCTTTATTGCTGTGAATAGTCTGTATGTGCAAGTGTGCAATTCTGATTTCTCCTACCTGATGGAAACAACTAAATCATGGTGTCTGTGATGATGTTTTTGGGGAGTGGCATAGTAATTGATTTGACTTATCCACACTTTGAGCTCATTAATGTTTACCCTGCCTTCAGCCTCATCCCATAAATAATGAGCAGCAGAAAGGCTGAACAGGGAAAATCTATCAATCCTGCCCCCAGCTGTGGTGAGAAAGCAGACAGGTAGCAGCACTGCATAGACCCAGACAAAAGGACAGTCATCCTGGGGAGGCAATCAATGAGTTCATGGAAGCCAAAGAGGTTTCTAGAGGAGGAGAGAGGTCCTGGGAGTCCAGACCTCCTGCAAGGGCAAAAGGAGAGGCTTCAGATAGAATCACTTATGAGAGGATATTTCCTCCTCTCTCCTGTTTATATAGTGGGGGACCCTCCCCAAAGGTTACACTGGACATGTTCTCCTGGGCCCATCAGAGAGGCATGTGACGTGCAGGGAAAATAATAGACATAAAACACATCAAGCAGAAAATTTCTCATACTTGAGCTTCAGTGAAGTGTTGTGATTATGTTAATAGGGAAGTGGAACCTCAGGCTAAAGAAAGAAGCTGTGCAGACAGGCTGCCTCCTTGACCTAGACAATAGGGTAGAGATGAAAGGAACTTTCTGTCCCCCCCAGAACCAGGGAAGGCTTCCCTGGAGGCATTACTTTCTTGCTTTCCCTCTGGAAGCAGTGGGGATATGGATACAGGTGGGTTGATATGGGATACAGCTCTGGTACAAGTATTTCCGTTTTAGATAAACTGGAAGATTTTGAGAATGATTAGTATATTACACAGAAACAAAGGACAACATTGCTACAATCTGCATGAAATAAATTATCAAGGGGAGAGATTATGGGGAAGAAAGTGCTTATATATAGGAGCCAGGGAAGCTCAGACAATTTGGCTTAAATGTAAGTAAAGTTCTTTTCCCAGCTGGAACTGGTGATTCCTAATTTTGAGAGGTTCATCACACACTCATATTCCTGAGCCTTTTTATGCTGAGGAAGGTTTTCCTTCACAAATATTTGAACAGAAGAAATCTATTCCTTGCTTCAAGGCCCTGTACTATTAATATTCATTTGAATGGCCCTGCATTCCCTCTGAGCTATTCCCAAACTTGCCTAAGCTAAATATAACTCCCACAGGTCTGGGAACTATCGAATGCAATGTATTCTGAAATTCCACTAGCTGTTTACATGCTTCATGCCATTAAGTCTAAGTCTGGCACTTGCTGAGAACTCTCTTGCCTGCCCCTCTGCTGGGGGTACTATTGCTGCTCTGCAGGGTATGGGCTGCTTTATTTGAGCTGCACAGCCAGTGAGGTCTGATGGCTGTGGTGAATGGCGGCTGACTTCAGCACTCTGGCCAGTTCCCTGGAACTTTGTAGGGGCTTAAATCTGTCAACTCCTCTTGGCCATTTATGTCTTTGAGCAGCTAAAACACATAACTGCACAAATCACTTACACTGCAAAGTTACCGTCTCTGTAAAATGACTTTCTGGATTATAGGCATGATTTTGATCACCTCAATGCTCCTCACATTGAAGACTACATTAATGAAGTTCTGGGAGATTAAGGTCAGGAAAGATCTTGACAGTCCCTTTTGGCCTCTTCTATGAAGCAAGGAGCAAGGCTTGCAGGGGTGACTTTCCTGAGGCCACAGCACTGGCCTCTCAGTCCAGAGAAGCCCCTGGAATGATAGGTGAAAGGTATAAATGACCATTCAAGATGTGCTAAATAAAACCCAGCGATGTTATTTGGAATTTCTATTGAGCAAGACACAGAAGAGCAGAGGTAGACAGGTCAGATAGTAGAAGAGTCATCCCCTCAGTAATTTACACTGGCAAGGGTATGCTTTCCAGTCTACTCTAATTCCCCATTATTTTATCTTTAAAAATTAATCAGTGAATGCATCAGAGCACACACATGCAGAGAAGCAGCTCTTGAGATATTTGGGATAGCAAATCCAGCACTCTTAATGAGCTAGCCTATTTTTTTCTGCTATATCTATATTTGTTTGAAAAGTTGTACTAATCGTCACACAGAGTGTACCTAAAAGAACTTAAAAGAGTGTCCTGAATCTCCCCTTTGCTTCTCTAGTGCTCCCTGAATTTGGAGAATACTATCAAGCTGGGCAACTGTAGACTAGCAAAGGTGCCTAGCACTATGAAGGGCACAGTGACTTTGTATCAGTGCCCTGAAAGGCTCAGTCACCCTCATCAGTGCTGGCCATGTTCCAGAAGCTCACAAGTAGAACCCACTCCACACCTCTTTCTTCCATCAGGGAAAAACATTGTGGGTGTGCACCTGTGTGTGCATCTGTTTGTGCTATGCATCCCAGCGTAAAGTTAGGAGGTGATAAATCCACAATCACCGCCCCCACTGTGAAGGTCATGGGGCTGCACAGCCCGGGATGAGGACAGTTGGGAGTCTTAAGTGGTAGATGCTTCCTCTCCATGCACAGACAGAGCTCCTATTATTGCTAATGCCTGAGACGTGCTCAGGGAAGGCAAAATATATTCCAAAGGTTTATTTTCTCTTTGCTAAGTTGATTCTAATCTATAGTACTCGCCCTGCTTTTGGCTTCGAGAAGGCAAACTCTATAAAAATCTTCAAATAAAATATGTAGGCTTACTCTAATAAGACAGCTATGGGAACGACATGCTAAATATCCAGCAGAAATCAAATTAGTATCAGATCTTTTTTTTTCTTTTGTGTGGCTGGAGTGAGTTCCCTTGGGAGAGAAAGTGGCCCAATGTGAGAAACTTCTGCACACATTACCATGCCCCCACACTGTCACCTGCTCACCCAAACCAACTCTCACCGTGGGGAAGGCCACATTAGGGAGTGTTGTTAAGCAGTCTAATTTCAAATACTTTATTTAATTCCACAGTGTGTCTACAGTATCTATAATTATTTCTGTTCTGTCAGTGGATTATCAGGAAGCAGACAAGCTTGTTTTCCAATAACTCCCAGAGTCTCATACTTTGCCTATATCTGAACCTCTCAGAGGGGAGGGGTTTTTCTCCTCCTCTGTGACCCTTTTAGCTGCTGGTTTTCAGGATCTTATCTAGCAATGGCTGAGGTTTTCCCTGATGTAGGCAACCTCATTTTCCACACTCCTCCCTCACCCCTGCTACCTCAGTCAGAGGTGACCCTGCTCACCAATACCGAGAGTTCCATTCTCTCAGCTGTGACCAATTTAGGGGTGCAGCTGAGAGTGAAGCACTGCCAGGGCTGAAGATGATGCACCACAGTCCACACTTTACTGCAAGGAGAAGCCTCACAGCCAGTGACTTGCATCCTAACATGGAGGATGTGCGACCTTTTCAAGGGGGCCTGTCAAACCATCAGCAATTAGGCAACCCAACCAATCTAGCATGACCAATCACTGTGTCGAAGTAACCCAGAGGAGAAAAACACATACAAATGAGAGTGTGGTAAGAAAAGAGCTCCTACCACACTTTGGACCATAGACCCATTTCAGTTCTTGGCTTCTTTGGCTAGGAGCCACCAGGGCCATTGAGGAAAAGGCAAAATTCACTCCAGACAGACAGGGCTGGATCCTGTCAAATTGTTCACATTTTACTTCCAAACTTAGAGTTTAATCTGCCCCCACCAAAAATAATCATCACATTCTCAAAGCAGTTAAACATCACTACCCTACTGGTTTTGGAGGGATTTGACAAAGATCTTTAAATAAGTGCCCCTAGAGAAGGGTGAGCCAAGCTCTCACGAGGGACAAAGTTAAATTTCTGTCTTCAGTGCCCCTGGGAGATGTTCACTCTTCATGAATGTTTAAACAAGATCATTTTCATGAGATTTCTTAAGGTTTAAATTCATGTAACTATGGCTTGCATCTGTAGGTAGCAAATGTGTACAGTGTACAGTTCTTTGCATGGTTATGAATGGATGCAGGTTTTTTCCTAATTGCCTTGAAAGTCAAATAAAAGACTGTGGCTACAGTGTCTCTCTTGCTATTCCTTTGGGAGAGGAGGTTTGCTGCAATGTCAACACAGGTGACTCATTGTACAGCAGGAAAACACAAAAGATGCCGTTTCAGCCCAACAAAAAGAGCCCTGGCTCATTACTCATATCGTGATTTTCATCTTCAAAGCACTTACCAAGTACTAATTTATCCACTGCAGTCTTTATATGGGAACTGCAAAGTCCTTTAATTAGAGAAATTGGGTGGTCGAGTGGCCTCAACAATGGCTGATGGCCAAATGGATGTGTATTCTAATTCCTCTCATTCATTTGATCTCTCCTGTCTAAATGAACTCAGTCCATTAAATCCATTCTTTAAAAAAAAGTCATAAAAGCATGAGGCTTGTTCACAAAGCAGCCACAGAATGGGAACGAGGCTACTGTTTAGAGATTTATCTTTAGAAAAATAAACTTTCCTGCAATTTAAATAATCTTTTTTGTCTCAAGATTTGCAACCCACTTTCCTAGAGGAATTGCAGATTCTCCTTAATGCCTCCACTATTTTGGTTACCCCTGCTTGAAGATGAACATATTTACCTGAAGGTCTCCTTAAACCACCTTCCTTTTTATTTATTTATTTATTTTTATTTTGAAGGCACACTCTAGTAATTGTGTCTTACAACCACAAGAATTCTTACTCTGAGAGCCGACTCCTGATATCTGCGGATGGAATATATGCATTCCTGTTTCTCTGCACCAGTCTGGCTTTGGATTTCCTTCACTCTCTGATTGATATTCTCACCTTTCTGTGCCCTTCCTTTGCAGCTCAGTAGTAGCAAAATGGAGGTTTCTTCCTCCTGCACTCCCCAGGGAAGACACCTGTCCAAACCAAGTAATGACCACTGCATTTCTAGGGAGGAGTGTGTCAAGCAGACGTGCACCCTCTTCTTCTGACTTTGCAGGGTGCTTTAATAGGGTTTACCCTAACCTGGAGAGAGAGTACGCCGAGTGAGCTGCCTGCTCTGCTAAGGCCCGGCCCTGGGGAGACAAATGGGAACTCTTGGCCTCCAGTCTCATGCTCACATGCAAGATAAAGCCACAGTCCACTGACTGCTGCGCCACAAATGGGCTGACTGAGCTCCACGTGGGTTTTGTAAAGAAGCGCACTGGTGCCATGCATAGTGGCATTCCCAAAGGTTTGGGTACCCCTCCTCCCTACTTCTCTGTCTTCTCAAAATCCTGGGCCATAACCACATACAGTTCAGGCTCTTTCAAACTCTGTCTCTCCCTCCCTTTGTCCTTCGTCCTCTCCCTTTCTTCCTCTTTCCCTACCTCCCCCAAAATACCAAGAGAAAGATGAAAACAGGGTTCCCTTATCAGAAATAGTTGGGAGGGAGCAGCAAGACGTGGGCTAGACAACAAAGGCAGTCAATGGTTGGAGGAGATGAGAAAATACACCCAACATGGTGTGCTAGTGAGGAAGGAGTGGAAACTGAGCCTTCCCAAAGATGGGAAGGGTGGGTGGGGAAGAGATGATGAAGAGGCTGGAGCATAAGCAGGAGAAGAGAAAAGAAAAACAGCAGAATTCTTAACTGTGAAAAAAGCTGCAGGAAAAGAGAAAATTGCAGAGGTGGAAAAAAGAATGAGAACAACAAACAGCAAGCCACAGCAAACCAGGTTAGGAACCCCATCTCCGGTCAATGTTATTAACTCCCTCTTCCATAAATCTGAGCTCTTCCCTGTAGAGTTCTCTAATCTCAAACTGTGATGGATTATTTCCTTTGGTACAAAGGCACATTTTAACTAACACAGTGATTTTAGAAAGAGAAAAAGACCCACAGCCCAGAGTAAATCCAACAAAACTTTATATTCCCCCCTCCACCCTCGACACCAGGCACCAGTGTTAGGATGAGTTACCGTGGCTCCCCCTCGCGTAGGGCCAATAGACCTCAGAATTTATCGGTGGAACAACCTCCAACCAAGAACAAAATCAATAGTTGAGAATTACGGACACTGAGGAGTGCCTTGCCAAGAGATGGATTAGCTTGTGTCTGGAGATAACACCAAGAGAGGATTGCCTGGCAGGTTTGTGGGTCTCTTTTTCTTCTTTCCAAACCTCTAGTATAAAAGAACAAGGACTTGAGGCTATAAATGATGTTTACAGAAGACTTTGCAATTCCAGTGACCTAAACCACAATGTATAGCTGCAGGCATCCATATATACAATCATTAAATAACCACATTACATTAATATCATTATGTTGGAATATTTTTAGCACTCAAGAAAAACACCTGTAATATCAATGTTATATAAGTGATAAAAGTTATATCAATGGTATTTACAAAACACTACCTTCTAGGTTGGGAGAAGGACCTGGCAACCCCCTCCCAAAAATCAATCTGCCACTGAAAACCCTATGAACAGCAGAGAAGCACTGACAATAGTGTTTCCCCTGTTGTACAGAGGTTCGCTATGAGTCGGATACCAACTCAACGGCACCTAACAACAACAACAACCTTCTAGGTATAAAGATCATGAGGCCTGTTGATCAAAGCATGGTGGTAACATAGTCAGGAAAGCTGACATATCCATTGAGTCTCAGCTTCAACTGCATGGCAGCTCTCCCACTCTGTCTTCTGGCTTTGAACTCTGCCTGATCTCAGACACAGCTACTGCTGGCAGAAGGGGTCCCTGGACTCAGACCACATCACTGAGTTGGTCTTGGTGACACTCTAAACATGAGACATGTGATAAGTCTTGAGATGGTCTGAGATGGCACAGACCCCCTTAGAGCAGGCCAGGTCACTCAAGCCCTAGTAATGCCCTCAAATTGGGGCCCTCCCTATAAGGACATGTGAACTCACACCCTATCTTCATCAGCCAGGTACCTGGAGAACCACTTGCTTTGGCTGCACTCAAAATGAAGCCTTGAGTCAGATTAGACTCTAAAGGCTGCAGCAGTGAGGCCAGGGAAACCCTATGTGAACCTCAGAATCTGACCTCTCTCTCCTCCTCATGGCTGGATCCTCCAAAGCCACTATGTGTTAACATGAATTACCCATTTGGCCATTTTCCCCAAGAAATCTCTGCCCCGGGTCCCTTGCTCATCCTGATTGACCAGCCTTTCTTTCTTTCTGCTGCTTCTAGAAAATAGGCAAATTGTAGAAGTTCTCCTTTTTCCATGAATTGTTGTTAGGTACCATCAAGTAAGGTCTGACTCAAAATGACCCTATGTACCACAGAATGAAACACTACCCAATAGGTGCATGTGATCTTTCTATGTTGAGCCCATTGTTGCAGCCACTATGTTTCTTCTCATTTTGAGTCATGCCACATCAGCAAAAGGAGGTCCCAGGGGCTTTGCTCCATTCCTGTCATTAAGATCCATCAATTGTTCTTTGAAAAGTACACATAGGGGCAGGAACTGGTATAATCCACATGAAGAGCTAGATGAGCCAAAGACATTTTTTCCTTAATGAGAATCTACAACAAAGAAATACTTGCATATCACCCTGTGCCATTTCACAATATGTTTATCACTGCTAAACCCAATGTTAGTTCCAGGGGAAAATGTCATTATAAGCAATATGATTAAAACAGAGTGCATGACAAAGTTATTTTTGTCCCTAGAGATGACCCACTATAAATGAACTGCCACATGTATAAAAAATACTCTGCCTGTAGATATATATGCTTTTATCTTAGAGTTATTAAAATATGATTATTATGATTTGTGAAGCAGCTAAATGAAGTATTTATCAAGGGAGAGAGGAAAAGGACATGGAGATCTGGAGAAGGGGTGCTATTTTAGACTGGGCAGTCAGGGAGGAACTCTTTGATGAAGTAGCCTGAGAGAAACCTGAATGCAGCAGGTCCTAGGATCATCTAGGGGAAGTGAGTTCCCACCAAAGAGAACCCTTGGTACAAGGATTCTAAAGCAAAAGCTTATTTAGTGTGTCATGGCAAGAATCAGCAAACCATGGCCTATTGCTTGGCTTCATATGGTTTTATTGGCACATTCATTGGCTTATGTATTATCTATGGCTGCTTTTGCCCTATAATAGCAAAGTTGAGTAGTTGTCACAACAGAGAAAATATAGTCAAAAAAGCCTACCATCACACCCTTTTCAGAAAGTTTTGTGGGTTTTAGCTGAACATCAAGGAGCTAGGCATGGTGGCATGTATCTGTGGTCCTAGCTACTCCAGAGGCTGAGCAGAAGAATTGCTTGAGCTCAGGAGTTCAAGGCCAGACTGGGCAACATAGCAAAATGCCAGTCAGGAAAAAGAAAACAAAACAGAAGAAACAAGAAAGAGGCAAATGTAACTGGGATGGGAGAGACAGAGACAGGAGGAGCCAGATTCCTTGGGGCTTGGTAGTATAAAACTATCTTAAAAACCAGCCAATCACCAAATAAAGGCACAATAAAGGGATAAGAGTTCAGATAGGTCAAAATATATCATTTAAGTCTGATAAATAAAGCAATAGGTTATAATTATATTTAAAGACAATCAGTAAATAGAACTGGGTGTTAAAGAATGGAGAGAAGAAGGGAAAATGTGGAAATATAAACTTATACATTCATTTTTAAGCATGCTAATAAGTATGGCTTAAAAATATGAAGGATGAAGTAATTAATATAAAGTTGAAAAATAACTTTTGAACAGAAATTTATATTTTCCAAATTATCATGCCTATAATCCCAGCACTCTGAAGGCTGAGGCTGGAGGATCTTGAGTTCCAAGTCTGTCTGGAAACATGCAGTTTTGAAATAAGAAAACTGAAAAGTAGCCATAATAAAGAGACTTTACTTAGATTACCAACATGGGGAATAAGATATGTTGCACTAAGAACACTCAGGAGGTCGACCCTAAGTTAGAGGCCATTCAGAGAATATTAATAACCAGGACGAAAGAGATTCCAACCCAGGACATCTCTTGTTTTTGGGCAAAAGCCGTTAGGCTTTACCCAGAACTTAGAAACAATGTCCTGGAGAGCCCCGAGACCTGGGTAGCCTTCAGCTACGCAGCGGCAGCAAACAACGGGGCCAGAAATAAATCAATGAAGCCCTATTTTTCTAACATCTTGGAGGAGCTAAAAAAGGGACCTAATAAGGCACCGTTAGGGGAAGGCCAACGACCCAGGTCCATTGCACCGGGTGGAGAGGGACTTCCGTTGAGGCCTGTGTCCAGAAAGGAGGGGCTTCTGGCAGAAGCCGGACCTCATAGGACCGGACCGCCAATGGAAGCCGGACTCCGGGCGTTAACGGAAGGGCTGTTGCCCCTAACGGAAGCAGCCTACCCGGAAGTTGGACCCCAAAGGGAGGGGCTTCCCCCGGTAGTGACCGTCAATCAGGGACTGTACCCAAACCTGTCCTGCTTTGGGATAGGGCAGGGCCAACACCCAACTAATAGCCGCACACTAGGCTATCAGGGGCTAAGCCCCTTGGCCCCCACCCTGGACTCTAGCAAATATGTAGCCTACCCATTGAATATCGTCCCCACTCCTGAGAAACCTCTATTGTGGCACCCATATGAGAGCAAGGACCTGAAGGACCTGAGGGCAGCAGTCCGTGAGGATGGCCCCCATTCAGCATGGACCCATGCACTGCTGAATACTATGGAAACTCGCATTAACACTGCGCAGGATTGGAAGGACATTGTAAGAGCGATCCTTCCCAGTGCCATGGCCATGCAATGGGAGGCATTCTACACGGATGAATGCCAACAGCAGGCTATCCGCAATCAAAATCAAGGGGTCCTTGTAGGTCTCGATTGCTTGTTGGGGCAAGGGCCGAATTTCGGCATGGGCCTACAACAAGCAATGGCTCCAGTGGAGAGCTTCGCTCAGGTCTGGATTTGTGCTCCATGGGCCTGGGACAGGCTTCCACGCGGCGGGACAGCTCCCAGCTTAGCCGCCTTACGGCAGCGGGCTGACGAGTTGTTCCTGGACTTTGTGGATAGGGTGTCGCGGAGTGTAGACTACAGGATGGTGGGGACTGATGAGGAGTCCAAGCAGGTAATGCTTAGGACCCTCGTCTGGGATGGCATGTCCCAACCATGCAGGCAGGCGTGCCAGCACATGCGAAACCAACGGGTGAGCGATTGGATAATCGCCACCCAAGATGTTGGCACATCAGGACAGTCCTCAACCTTGGTAGCGCAGGCCATTCAGGACTCGAATAAACAGCTCTTAGATTCCAACAGGGCAATGATTAAAACTTTGAACAACATCGCGGCCACCCGTAGACAGCCCACTGCGCCGAACGCACAATGTTACCAGTGCGGCGGCACAGGGCATTGGAAATCAAACTGCCCCCAGGGAGGAGGACCCAATAAACCCAACCGCCCAATGAACAGGTTCACCCGGCCAATGTCAACCTGCCCACGGTGCAGGAAAGGACGACATTAGGTGAGGGACTGTCCCAACGACATTCCGCTTTTTCCACCCAATGCCCCCTGCAGAGTTTGCAATAAGGGCAAGCATTGGCCCAGGGATTGCCCGCAAAAACCTACTTTAAACTAGGGCCAGGGCAGCTCCCAGCCCCACCTACAAGGGAGAGAATGGGCACAAATTGGGCGGTCCCCATTGACAAGACAGGATTCCCTCCCACTAAAGTTATTATCATCGGGGACAGAACATTTAATTTCACTATCGATACGGGGACCCAGAAGACAGTCCTGAAGAGGGAGGAGGTTCCCAAATCATGGCGTTTAATTAAGGGACCCCCCTAGAAGACCTAGCGGAAGTCACCTGCTGCTCATTCCGAACAGAGCAGGAATTTGAATGGGCCGACATGGAAGGGCACAGCGGCAGGTTCCAACCCCTGGTCTCCGACGGAGTTCCGTACAATTTATTGGGACGGGACCTCCTAGGGGACATGGGCGTTGTGATTGCCACTGATGGGGTAACAACTTCTGAATTCAATCAAGTACCACCAAATTGCCCCTGTCCTTCCACAATTAATCAAGCGAGCATTCCCCCTAACAACGAACAATCATGTGGTTCCCTTACTATTCCCAATGAAGATCCCCAGATACCTCTGATTTGTGCCTTATTTGATCATGGCAAAATTAAGATTAAACGAAAAGAGGTATCACGCTTATGGCAACTTATACGGGGATTGGGTCCTTATATGCTAACTAAGGATATAAGGGACCCTCAAACTTGGGAACATTTCATTAAAACAGCAGCATCTAATCACCAAGGGAAACCACTAAAACAATATAAATTGAGGTTGCAACAGCTGCTGGAAATAACAAGAACATTAAGACCAAAATTTATGTGCCTAACAGACCCCAATAGTAAACAAGACCACCCTTTAGTGGAGGCGCCATTGGTCGCTACAAAACCCCTCGCCTAGACTGGACCTCGGATGAACCAGTCTGGGTGGACCAATGGCCACTAAAGAGGGACGAACTGACGGCTTTGAAAGGCCTGATTAACGAACAACTACTAGCAGGACATATACGGAAATCCCATAGCCCGTGGAACACTCCGGTGTTCCTACACCGTAAAAAGACCGGCAAGTGGCGTCTACTGCAAGATCTAAGGCAGGTCAATAAAACCTTAAGACCTTGGGGGTGCCCTCAAAGAGGGTTGCCATTACTATCTGCCATACCTGAGGGCTAT